>JAXGGA010003450.1:0-102389 GCA_038373865.1 Uloborus plumipes
AATATACACCTGCAGTGTAAAATGAAATAAACCATTAATATTAAATAGGCAGAAACATATTTGAAAGGGAATAATTTTCCTTCATTAGTTGCATCGAATCAAGCTACTTACTATTGATGAAAAAAGAATAATTTTTTTGAAACACTTTGTCTTGCAAACTTTTGATATTTAATTTTTCTTCAAAATTGCCAATATTTTCATTTAAGGATAACAATAATTATTTAGAGATATGCAATATAAATGGAAATCAATTTTCTATGTAAACATTTATCAATTCAATCAACTTTCACTAAAGTAAGATGTATTGTTAATAAATCATTTAAATTAAATCCAAAATAAATTTATGATTTTCATAATAGAAAAAATTTTACAGTTGCAGATAGGAAAACTATGATACAAATGACAAAGGTAAATCATGATGCTCTTTCTGTGCATCAATGATTCTTTAGATATTTTTTCCTCTGTTTTCTTGTGGTAAATTCATTTATAATGTCCTCATAATCAAGTGTTACCGTCAAACTTTCTTCTATTGATAATAGAGCTAATGAAGATAATTTACTATCAGAAATGAGCGTATGCAAAGGACACTTAATTTTTGCTCCTTTTAGTTGGAAGCCCCAAACACGGGTGGGCCCCTTAAAAAGAAAAATCAAATGACAGAAATTTGGTGCTTCTTTGCCTTGGGGGCCATGGGCTCGGGCCCCGAATGCCCTGCCGTAAATCAGTCCCTGCGCAGACACACACATATATATTTTATATCAGGTAGTGCAAAATTTGTCTGGTTGCAATAATATGCAAGTTGTAACATATTTTATTACTTCACTATATAGTATACGTGGAAGCCCCCCGTGTAGCAAATACAGTTTGCATCCAGTGTTCTCAAAAGTCATAGTTGGGCCATGTATAGACAACTTTTATTTATACAGTCAAAAAAAAAAATACTTAATATTACAATAGTTTAATTTTCATGCTAAAGTATACTTTTATTAATTGGTTTTTATTTCGTAAAAAAATATTTGTAATAAAAATATTTTCTTTTCTAAAATTAAGTTAAAAGTAATTGAGGATTATACAGGGTGTCCACTCTAATCGTGGACCAATAGCTAATTTCTAAACCGTTAGAGATAAACATATAGTTTATTTAGGAAAAAATCTCAAAATTACGAAAGGAATTTTGGGTCTATTCAATGTTTTTCAAAAAATCAAATTTTGAAAGAGTTACGAAATTTAAATTTTTATACAGCCCCCCAGTCCTATCAATCATATTTAGTAAAACATTCTTGACACTGCAACGTTTAAAACTAAAAAAAAATCACTCTTCTACCACAAAAATTGACCGAGTTATGACGTTTTGAAAAATCAAGATTTTGCATTGTTTCATGACGTCATTGAGAGATCGCTCCCTCGATGCCGTCATGAAACAATGCAAAATCTTGATTTTTCAAAACGTCATAACTCGGTCAATTTTTGTGGTAGAAGAGTGATTTTTTTTTAGTTTTAAACGTTACAGTGTCAAGAATGTTTTTCTAAATATGATTGATAGGACTGGGGGGCTATATAAAAATTTAAATTTCGTAACTCTTTCAAAATTTGATTTTTTGAAAAACATTGAATAGACCCAAAATTCCTTTCGTAATTTGGAGATTTTTTCCTAAATAAACTTTATGCTTATCTCTAACGGTTTAGAAATTAGCTATTGGTCCACGATTGGAGTGGACACCCTGTATATATTATATTCCATACAATACTTTAATTAGGTTGCATAAAATTTAAAATAATTGATTATTTGTTATTGTATTCTGTATTTAAAATAACAATTAAGATTTTGGGTTTTGGTGGTTTTAATACGGTTAGAGCGCTAATATAATAGAAGAGAAAAACTATATAACGCACTCAAAAACAGCAGAAAATAAGACGATGATAAACGATCGGAAATTGAAATAGCACGATGGAAGAAAGTAAACAACAGTGGGTTCGTGAACTGTGACGTCACAGCCAATCACAGAGCGTTTAGGAATCACATGATTTTATCGTATTTTCAAATTAATTTTCTTAATTACTCATAATTATTTTGATGATTCTGAGAACATTTTCGAGATCTATGACATCGAATTTACGAGAATCGAAGAATACTTTGTGTTTTCCCGACCAATGCAAGTTCCTCATTGAGCAAGTGTGTTGACTGGTTTAAATTTATTTTAATTCTTTACATCAGGGGCATTATTAATAGCTGAAAATACTTGAAAAAAAAAAAAAAATCACTTGTTAATCAATCACTCTTGGTGATTGGCTTACTTAACGTGATTCCGTGATTACATGTGACTGATAGAATGCACGTGGAATGCGTGATTTAACGTGACTGATACAATGAGGGTGATTGATACTATGAACGTGATTGCGGGATTAAACGTGACATATGAAATGAACGTGAATGCGTGATTGAACGTGGAAATGAATGTGATTGATGGAATATGACTGATAGAATGAACGTGAGTGAGCGACTGAGCGTGACTGATGGAATGAACGTGATTGAATGACGATTGTTGCGAAACTAGAGGTTATGCAGGTTAATCTGGAAGCTGCTCAAAGTAATATTTTTTTTTCTAAATGCGCCATACCCTTGTACATGTTCAACAGAGTTAAATTTAACAAATTATGGGATAACGTACGTGAAAATTAACAAAACAACCCACATGGGTAAAAATTCAATTTTGATGTATACAGAAGAAAAATAATTTTGCTCAATAAGAGAAAAAATACATAAAAAGTAAAAATTTTTAGGTGAAGGTTATGAAAAAAATATGAATAAATAAACAATAAATTTAAAAAATAATAATGAATAAAATTTAAAAAATCATAAAAGAAAAGAAAATATCTTTCTGAATTAAAATTAATTAATAAAAGAAAGAAAACAGTGCAGTGAAGAATGTTAAAATTAATGTATATTAAAAAAAATATTATCCAAAAACAAAATGTTCTTGGTCAATTAGAAAAGGAACAAGATCAGTGCTTTTCCTTTTTGCTGTGGAGATAAGATTGCATGGTTGTCAGCGTTACCCAAGAAACACCACGAGGAGGTCACCATGCGACGTTTCTCGTCGGGGAGTTTTGATCAGGCAGGCCCCCTTGCCTACTGCCATTGGGGAGTTTTGCTTAGGCAGGCCCCCAATGCCTACTGCCGTTATGGAGCGAGAAAGAGAACATTTATCACGGATTACGTCCTTTTAAAACCCAAAATTAAGCACACAACAGCAGGTAAAAAAGGTTCGCCATTAGTTAAGACGGGTGGCGCTAGTTTTGGCAGGAAACAGGTAGAAAAGATGCGTCAAAAACTAAACATCATTGAGATATTCCAATTCAAGTGACATCGTCGTCTTCAACTTACCATATCCGATTTGAAAAGAAATTTTATACAGGTGCCTTTGAGGCTAACCTATCTATATACAACTATTCAGCATCCAAGATCAACATTTGGAGGAGTTAAGATCATTAAAAAGGGCTCACAGAAGGCGGATCAGATTTGTGAGATGAATTCCTTTGTTTATGTGCTCTGGATGCACATGATTTGTGTCTTGGTAGCAAAAACTTGACTAATTTAGTTTTAAAGGCACGATGCAAGATTGAACTTCTCTAAAATATGCCCCGAATTAGAGATGAATATGATGATGATGATGATGAGGTAGGGACAACCACGTAATGCGACATGGAATGAATCTATCACGTTTATTTTTTTGCAGCGATTTTCCACTCATTTGCCAGCCCATCAAAGCCAGTGCTATTCAGTTTAAATAATGCAAACCATTTTACCTGCTGTGGTGCGTGTTGTACACAAATTTTGGGCATACAACTTTCACACCAACACTTGTCTGCCCTATAAACGGGTTATGGCAAGTTTGAAAGATGTCGGAATGTGCCAACTTTCACACTTGTAAAACCAGTTCATAGGGCAGAATGCATTCATAACCCACACTGCCATGATCCGTTTATAGGGCAGACAACATTCATAACCCACACTGCCATGACCCGTTTATAGGGCAGACAACATTCATAACCCACACTGCCATGACCCGTTTATAGGGCAGACAACATTCATAACCCACACTGACATGACCCGTTTATAGGGCAGACAGCATTCATAACCCACACTGACATGACCCGTTTATAGGGCAGACACATTTTCTCTTGCCATGACCCGTTTATAGGGCAGACAATATTCATAACCCACACTGCCATAACCCGTTTATAGGGAAGACACATTTTCTCTTGCCATGACCCGTTTATAGGGCAGACAACATTCATAACCCACACTGCCATGACCCGTTTATAGGGCAGACAACATTCATAACCCACACTGCCATGACCCGTTTATAGGGCAGACAACATTCATAACCCACACTGACATGACCCGTTTATAGGGCAGACAGCATTCATAACCCACACTGACATGACCCGTTTATAGGGCAGACATTTTCTCTTGCCATGACCCGTTTATAGGGCAGACAATATTCATAACCCACACTGCCATAACCCGTTTATAGGGCAGACACATTTTCTCTTGCCATGACCCGTTTATAGGGCAGACACATTTTCTCTTGCCATGACCCGTTTATAGGGCAGACAACATTCATAACCCACACTGCCATGACCCGTTTATAGGGCAGACAACATTCATAACCCACACCGCCATGACCCGTTTATAGGGCAGACAACATTCATAACCCACACTGACATGACCCCTTTATAAGGCAGACACATTTTCTCTTGCCATGACCCGTTTATAGGGCAGACAACATTCATAACCCACACTGCCATGACCCGTTTATAGGGCAGACAACATTCATAACCCACACTGACATGACCCCTTTATAAGGCAGACACATTTTCTCTTGCCATGACCCGTTTATAGGGCAGACAACATTCATAACCCTCACTGCCATGACCCGTTTATAGGGCAGACAACATTCATAACCCACACTGCCATGACCCGTTTATAGGGCAGACAACATTCATAACCCACACTGCCATAACCCGTTTATAGGGCAGACACATTTTCTCCTGCCATGACCCGTTTATAGGGCAGACAACATTCATAACCCACACTGCCATGACCCGTTTATAGGGCAGACACATTTTCTCTTGCCATGACCCGTTTATAGGGCAGACAACATTCATAACCCACACTGCCATGACCCGTTTATAGGGCAGACACATTTTCTCTTGCCATGACCCGTTTATAGGGCAGACAACATTCATAACCCGCACTGCCATGACCCGTTTATAGGGCAGACAACATTCATAACCCACACTGCCATGACCCGTTTATAGGGCAGACAACATTCATAACCCGCACTGCCATGACCCGTTTATAGGGCAGACAACATTCATAACCCACACTGCCATGACCCGTTTATAGGGCAGACACATTTTCTCTTGCCATGACCCGTTTATAGGGCAGACAACATTCATAACCCACACTGCCATGACCCGTTTATAGGGCAGACACATTTTCTCTTGCCATGACCCGTTTATAGGGCAGACAACATTCATAACCCACACTGCCATGACCCGTTTATAGGGCAGACACATTTTCTCTTGCCATGACCCGTTTATAGGGCAGACAACATTCATAACCCACACTGCCATAACCCGTTTATAGGGCAGACACATTTGCTCCTGCCATGACCCGTTTATAGGGCAGACACATTTGCTCCTGCCATGACCCGTTTATAGGGCAGACAACATTCATAACCCGCACTGCCATGATACGTTTATAGGGCAGACAACATTCATAACCCACACTGCCATAACCCGTTTATAGGGCAGACAACATTTTCTCTTGCCATGACCCGTTTATAGGGCAGACAACATTCATAACCCTCACTGCCATGACCCGTCTATAGGGCAGACAACATTCATAACCCACACTGCCATGACCCGTTTATAGGGCAGACAACATTCATAACCCACACTGCCATAACCCGTTTATAGGGCAGACACATTTTCTCCTGCCATGACCCGTTTATAGGGCAGACAACATTCATAACCCACACTGCCATGACCCGTTTATAGGGCAGACACATTTTCTCTTGCCATGACCCGTTTATAGGGCAGACAACATTCATAACCCACACTGCCATGACCCGTTTATAGGGCAGACAACATTCATACCCACTGCCATGACCCGTTTATAGGGCAGACACATTCTCCCCTGCCATGACCCGTTTATAGGGTAGACAACATTCATAACCCACACTGCCATAACCCATTTATAGGGCAGACACATTTGCTCCTGCCATGACCCGTTTATAGGGCAGACAACATTCATAACCCGCACTGCCATGACCCGTTTATAGGGCAGACACATTCATCCTCACTGCCATGACCCGTTTATAGGGCAGACAACATTCATAACCCACACTGCCATGACCCGTTTATAGGGCAGACACATTTTCTCTTGCCATGACCCGTTTATAGGGCAGGCAACATTCATAACCCACACTGCCATGACCCGTTTATAGGGCAGACAACATTCTTACCCACTGCCATGACCCGTTTATAGGGCAGACAACATTCATAACCCACACTGCCATGACCCGTTTATAGGGCAGACAACATTCATTCCTCACTGCCATGACCCGTTTATAGGGCAGACAACATTCATAACCCACACTGCCATAACCCGTTTATAGGGCAGACACATTTTCTCCTGCCATGACCCGTTTATAGGGCAGACAACATTCATAACCCGCACTGCCATGACCCGTTTATAGGGCAGACAACATTCATAACCCACACTGCCATAACCCGTTTATAGGGCAGACACATTTTCTCCTGCCATGACCCGTTTATAGGGCAGACACATTCATAACCCACTGCCATGACCCGTTTATAGGGCAGACACATTCTCGCTCTGCCATGACCCGTTTATAGGGCAGACAACATTCATAACCCACACTGCCATAACCCGTTTATAGGGCAGAAACATTTTCTCTTGCCATGACCCGTTTATAGGGCAGACAACATTCATAACCCTCACTGCCATGACCCGTCTATAGGGCAGACAACATTCATAACCCACACTGTCATGACCCGTTTATAGGGCAGACAGCATTCATAACCCACACTGCCATAACCCGTTTATAGGGCAGACACATTTTCTCCTGCCATGACCCGTTTATAGGGCAGACAACATTCATAACCCACACTGCCATGACCCGTTTATAGGGCAGACACATTTTCTCTTGCCATGACCCGTTTATAGGGCAGACAACATTCATAATCCACACTGCCATGACCCGTTTATAGGGCAGACACATTTTCTCTTGCCATGACCCGTTTATAGGGCAGACAACATTCATAACCCGCACTGCCATGACCCGTTTATAGGGCAGACAACATTCATAACCCACACTGCCATAACCCGTTTATAGGGCAGAAACATTTGCTCCTGCCACGACCCGTTTATAGGGCAGACAACATTCATAACCCACACTGCCATGACCCGTTTATAGGGCAGACACATTTTCTCTTGCCATGACCCGTTTATAGGGCAGACAACATTCATAATCCACACTGCCATGACCCGTTTATAGGGCAGACACATTTTCTCTTGCCATGACCCGTTTATAGGGCAGACAAACTTCATAACCCACACTGCCATGACCCGTTTATAGGGTAGACACATTTTCTCTTGCCATGACCCGTTTATAGGGCAGACAACATTCATAACCCACACTGCCATAACCCGTTTATAGGGCAGACACATTTTCTCTTGCCATGACCCGTTTATAGGGTAGACAACATTCATAACCCACACTGCCATAACCCATTTATAGGGCAGACACATTTGCTCCTGCCATGACCCGTTTATAGGGCAGACAACATTCATAACCCGCACTGCCATGACCCGTTTATAGGGCAGACAACATTCATAACCCGCACTGCCATGACACGTTTATAGGGCAGACAACATTCATAACCCACACTGCCATAACCCGTTTATAGGGCAGACACATTTTCTCTTGCCATGACCCGTTTATAGGGCAGACAACGTTCATAACCCTCACTGCCATGTTGTCTATACGGCAGACAACATTCATAACCCACACTGTCATGACCCGTTTATAGGGCAGACAACATTCATAACCCACACTGCCATAACCCGTTTATAGGGCAGACACATTTTCTCCTGCCATGACCCGTTTATAGGGCAGACAACATTCATAACCCACACTGCCATGACCCGTTTATAGGGCAGACACATTTTCTCTTGCCATGACCCGTTTATAGGGCAGACAACATTCATAATCCACACTGCCATGACCCGTTTATAGGGCAGACACATTTTCTCTTGCCATGACCCGTTTATAGGGCAGACAACATTCATAACCCGCACTGCCATGACCCGTTTATAGGGCAGACAACATTCATAACCCACACTGCCATAACCCGTTTATAGGGCAGAAACATTTGCTCCTGCCACGACCCGTTTATAGGGCAGACAACATTCATAAAACACACTGCCATGACCCGTTTATAGGGCAGACACATTTTCTCTTGCCATGACCCGTTTATAGGGCAGACAACATTCATAACCCACACTGCCATGACCCGTTTATAGGGCAGACACATTTTCTCTTGCCATGACCCGTTTATAGGGCAGACAACATTCATAACCCACACTGCCATGACCCGTTTATAGGGCAGACAACATTCATAACCCACACTGCCATGACCCGTTTATAGGGCAGACAACATTCATAACCCACACTGCCATGACCCGTTTATAGGGCAGACACATTTTCTCTTGCCATGACCCGTTTATAGGGCAGACAACATTCATAACCCACACTGCCATAACCCGTTTATAGGGCAGACACATTTTCTCTTGCCATGACCCGTTTATAGGGCAGACAACATTCATAACCCGCACTGCCATGACCCGTTTATAGGGCAGACAACATTATACCTCACTGCCATGACCCGTTTATAGGGCAGACAACATTCATAACCCGCACTGCCATGACCCGTTTATAGGGCAGACAACATTCATAACCCACACTGCCATAACCCGTTTATAGGGCAGACACATTTTCTCTTGCCATGACCCGTTTATAGGGCAGACAACATTCATAACCCGCACTGCCATGACCCGTTTATAGGGCAGACACATTCATATCTCACTGCCATGACCCGTTTATAGGGCAGACAACATTCATAACCCACACTGCCATAACCCGTTTATAGGGCAGACACATTTTCTCTTGCCATGACCCGTTTATAGGGCAGACAACATTCATAACCCACACTGCCATGACCCGTTTATAGGGCAGACAACATTCATAACTCACACTGCCATGACCCGTTTATAGGGCAGACAACATTTTCTCCTGCCATGACCCGTTTATAGGGCAGACAACATTCATAACCCCACTGCCATGACCCGTTTATAGGGCAGACAACATTCATAACCCGCACTGCCATGACCCGTTTATAGGGCAGACAACATTCATAACCCACACTGCCATGATACGTTTATAGGGCAGACAACATTTGCTCCTGCCATGACCCGTTTATAGGGCAGACAACATTCATAACCCACACTGCCATGACCCGTTTATAGGGCAGACACATTTTCTCTTGCCATGACCCGTTTATAGGGCAGACAACATTCATAACCCACACTGCCATGACCCGTTTATAGGGCAGACACATTTTCTCTTGCCATGACCCGTTTATAGGGCAGACAACATTCATAACCCACACTGCCATGACCCGTTTATAGGGCAGACACATTTTCTCCTGCCATGACCCGTTTATAGGGCAGGCAAAATTCTCCTTTGCCATGACCCGTTTATAGGGCAGACAACATTCATAACCCACACTGCCATAACCCGTTTATAGGGCAGACACATTTTCTCTTGCCATGACCCGTTTATAGGGCAGACAACATTCATAACCCACACTGCCATGACCCGTTTATAGGGCAGACACATTTTCTCTTGCCATGACCCGTTTATAGGGCAGACAACATTCATAACCCACACTGCCATGACCCGTTTATAGGGCAGACACATTTTCTCTTGCCATGACCCGTTTATAGGGCAGACACATTTTCTCTTGCCATGACCCGTTTATAGGGCAGACAACATTCATAACCCACACTGCCATGACCCGTTTATAGGGCAGACAACATTCATAACCCGCACTGCCATGACCCGTTTATAGGGCAGACAACATTCATAACCCACACTGCCATAACCCGTTTATAGGCAGACACATTTTCTCTTGCCATGACCCGTTTATAGGGCAGACAACATTCATAACCCACACTGCCATGACCCGTTTATAGGGCAGACAACATTCATAACCCACACTGCCATAACCCGTTTATAGGGCAGACACATTTTCTCTTGCCATGACCCGTTTATAGGGCAGACAACATTCATAACCCACACTGCCATGACCCGTTTATAGGGCAGACACATTTTCTCTTGCCATGACCCGTTTATAGGGCAGACAACATTCATAACCAACACTGCCATGACCCGTTTATAGGGCAGACACATTTTCTCTTGCCATGACCCGTTTATAGGGCAGACAACATTCATAACCCCCGTTTATAGGGCAGACAACATTCATAACCCACACTGCCATGACCCGTTTATAGGGCAGACAACATTCATAACCCGCACTGCCATGACCCGTTTATAGGGCAGACAACATTCATAACCCACACTGCCATGACCCGTTTATAGGGCAGACAACATTCATAACCCACACTGCCATGACCCGTTTATAGGGCAGACAACATTCTCTCTTGCCATGACCCGTTTATAGGGCAGACAACATTCTCTCTTGCCATGACCCGTTTATAGGGCAGACAACATTCATAACCCACACTGCCATGACCCGTTTATAGGGCAGACAACATTCATAACCCACACTGCCATGACCCGTTTATAGGGCAGACAACATTCATAACCCACACTGCCATGACCCGTTTATAGGGCAGACAACATTCATAACCCACACTGCCATGACCCGTTTATAGGGCAGACACATTTTCTCTTGCCATGACCCGTTTATAGGGCAGACAACATTCATAACCCACACTGCCATGACCCGTTTATAGGGCAGACACATTTTCTCTTGCCATGACCCGTTTATAGGGCAGACAACATTCATAACCCACACTGCCATGACCCGTTTATAGGGCAGACAACATTCATAACCCACACTGCCATGACCCGTTTATAGGGCAGACAACATTCATAACCCACACTGCCATAACCCGTTTATAGGGCAGACAACAATCTCACTTGCCATGACCCGTTTATAGGGCAGACAACATTCATAACCCACACTGCCATAACCCGTTTATAGGGCAGACAACAATCTCACTTGCCATGACCCGTTTATAGGGCAGACAACATTCATAACCCACACTGCCATGACCCGTTTATAGGGCAGACACATTTTCTCTTGCCATGACCCGTTTATAGGGCAGACAACATTCATAACCCACACTGCCATGACCCGTTTATAGGGCAGACAACATTCATAACCTACACTGCCATGACCCGTTTATAGGGCAGACAACATTCATAACCCACACTGCCATGACCCGTTTATAGGGCAGACACATTTTCTCTTGCCATGACCCGTTTATAGGGCAGACAACATTCATAACCCACACTGCCATAACCCGTTTATAGGGCAGACACATTTTCTCTTGCCATGACCCGTTTATAGGGCAGACAACATTCATAACCCACACTGCCATGACCCGTTTATAGGGCAGACACATTCATACCCTCACTGCCATGACCCGTTTATAGGGCAGACAACATTCATAACCCACACTGCCATAACCCGTTTATAGGGCAGACAACATTCATAACCCACTGCCATGACCGTTTATAGGGCAGACAACATTCATAACCCGCACTGCCATGACCCGTTTATAGGGCAGACAACATTCATAACCCACACTGCCATGACCCGTTTATAGGGCAGACAACATTCATAACCCGCACTGCCATGACCCGTTTATAGGGCAGACAACATTCATAACCCACACTGCCATGACCCGTTTATAGGGCAGACACATTTTCTCTTGCCATGACCCGTTTATAGGGCAGACAACATTCATAACCCGCACTGCCATGACCCGTTTATAGGGCAGACAACATTCATAACCCACACTGCCATGACCCGTTTATAGGGCAGACAACATTCATAACCACACTGCCATGACCCGTTTATAGGGCAGACACATTTTCTCTTGCCATGACCCGTTTATAGGGCAGACACATTTTCTCTTGCCATGACCCGTTTATAGGGCAGACAACATTCATAACCCACACTGCCATGACCCGTTTATAGGGCAGACACATTTTCTCTTGCCATGACCCGTTTATAGGGCAGACAACATTCATAACCGCACTGCCATGACCCGTTTATAGGGCAGACAACATTCATAACCCACACTGCCATGACCCGTTTATAGGGCAGACAACATTCATAACCCACACTGCCATGACCCGTTTATAGGGCAGACAACATTCATAACCCACACTGCCATGACCCGTTTATAGGGCAGACAACATTCATAACCCACACTGCCATAACCCGTTTATAGGGCAGACACATTTTCTCTTGCCATGACCCGTTTATAGGGCAGACAACATTCATAACCCACACTGCCATGACCCGTTTATAGGGCAGACAACATTCATAACCCTCACTGCCATGACCCGTTTATAGGGCAGACAACATTCATAACCCACACTGCCATGACCCGTTTATAGGGCAGACAACATTCATAACCCCACTGCCATGACCCGTTTATAGGGCAGACAACATTCATAACCCACACTGCCATGACCCGTTTATAGGGCAGACAACATTCATAACAGACACCGCCATGACCCGTTTATAGGGCAGACAACATTCATAACCCACACTGCCATGACCCGTTTATAGGGCAGACACATTTTCTCTTGCCATGACCCGTTTATAGGGCAGACAACATTCATAACCCACACTGCCATAACCCGTTTATAGGGCAGACACATTTTCTCTTGCCATGACCCGTTTATAGGGCAGACAACATTCATAACCCACACTGCCATGACCCGTTTATAGGGCAGACAACATTCATAACCCACACTGCCATGACCCGTTTATAGGGCAGACAACATTCATAACCTCACTGCCATGACCCGTTTATAGGGCAGACAACATTCATAACCCACACTGCCATGACCCGTTTATAGGGCAGACACATTTTCTCTTGCCATGACCCGTTTATAGGGCAGACAACATTCATAACCCACACTGCCATAACCCGTTTATAGGGCAGACACATTTTCTCTTGCCATGACCCGTTTATAGGGCAGACAACATTCATAACCCACACTGCCATGACCCGTTTATAGGGCAGACAACATTCATACCCCACTGCCATGACCCGTTTATAGGGCAGACAACATTCATAACCCACACTGCCATGACCCGTTTATAGGGCAGACAACATTCATAACCCACACTGCCATGACCCGTTTATAGGGCAGACAACATTCATAACCCACACTGCCATGACCCGTTTATAGGGCAGACACATTCATACCCACACTGCCATGACCCGTTTATAGGGCAGACAACATTCATAACCCACACTGCCATGACCCGTTTATAGGGCAGACAACATTCATAACCCACACTGCCATGACCCGTTTATAGGGCAGACAACATTCATAACCCACACTGCCATGACCCGTCGGGCAGACAACATTCATAACCCATACTGCCATGACCCGTTTGTAGGGCAGGCAATATTCATAACCCACACTGCCATGACCCGTTTATAGAGCAGACAACAGTCATAACCCGCGCTGCCATGACCCGTTTATAGGGCAGATAACATTCTCGCTTGCCATAGGAAATCTACGGATATTTGTCAACATTGATTTATTAAATCGATGTACAGTGGCTCCCAGCAGTGTTTCTACATAGTCTGTGGAGTTAGCGACAAAAACAGCCGAAATATTTCACTTCCGGATACCAGTGTGAAATTTAGTACAGAGCTTATGTACATATATAAGAACAAAAAACCGCCGGGAGACACTTGATCAGGGGTCATGAACTCCCGTGATGACGTCATCAAGATGGCCGCTTTTACAGGTAAATACGTTCGTTTAATTGCCTAAAACTCCATCATAGATTGAAATATTGCAAAACTCAAAAGTATCATCTGAAAGCTCTTTGAAAGAGCTATTTAGAAAGATTTAATTTTTCTTTCTGAGGTCAAGGTCCCACCTGTAATGACGTCATCAAAATGGCCGCTTTTACAGGTAAATACGTTTGTTTAACTCCCCCTAAAACTCCATCATAGATTTGAATATTTCAAAACTCAACTATATCATCTGAAAGCGCTTTAAAAGATCTATTTGGAAAGGTTTAATGTTTCTTTCTGAGGTCAAGGGCCCACCTGTGATGACGTCATCAAATGGCCGCTTTTACAGGTAAATACGTTCGTTTAACTGCTTAAAACTCCATCATAGATTGAAATTTTGCAAAACTCAAATATATCATCTGAAAGCTCTTTAAAAGAGCTATTTAGAAAGATTTAATTTTTCTTTCTGAGGTCAAGGTCCCACCTGTAATGACGTCATCAAAATGGCCGCTTTTACAGATAAATACGTTTGTTTAACTCCCCCTAAAACTCCATCATAGATTCAAATATTGCAAAACTCAAATATATCATCTAAAAGCTCTTTAAAAGAGCTATCTAGAAAAATTTAATTTTTCTTTCTAAGGTCAAGGACCCACCTGTGATGACGTCATTTGAGGCCATTTTGATGACGTCATCACTGGTGGGCCCTTGACCTTAGAAAGAAAAATTAAATCTTTCTAAATAGCTCTTTTAAAGAGCTTTCTGATGATATATGAGTTTTGCAATATTTGAATCTATGATGGAGTTTTAGGGGGAGTTAAACAAACGTATTTACCTGTAAAAGCGGCCATTTTGATGACGTCATTACTGGTGGCCCTTGACCTTAGAAAGAAAAATTAAATCTTTCTAAATAGCTCTTTTAAAGAGCTTTCTGATGATATATGAGTTTTGCAATATTTGAATCTATGATGGAGTTTTAGGGGGAGTTAAACCAACGTATTTACCTGCAAAAGCGGCCATTTTGATGAGTTGGGCCTTTGACCTTAGAAAGAAAAATTAAATCTTTCTAAATAGCTCTTTTAAAGAGCTTTCAGATGATATGTTTGAGTTTTGCAATATTTGAATCTATGATGGAGTTTTAGGGGGAGTTAAACAAACGTATTTACCTGTAAAAGCGGCCATTTTGTATAGCCCCCATATCACAGGTGGGCCCTTGACCTTAGAAAGAAAAAATAAATCTTTCTATATAGCTCTTTTAAAGAGCTTTCAGATGATGCATTTGAGTTTTGCAATATTTGAATCTATATGATGGAGTTTTAAGCAGTTAAACGAACGTATTTAATTGCAAAAGCGGCCATTTTGATAACGTCATCACAGGTGAACCATTGACCTCAGAAAGAAAAATTATATCTTTATAAATAGATCTGTTAAAGCGCTTTCAGATGATATAGTTGAGTTTTGAAATATTTAAATATATGATGGAGTTTTAGGGGGAGTTAAACAAACGTATTTAACTGTAAAAGCGGCCATTTTGATGACGTCATTACAGGTGGGCCCTTGACCTCAGAAAAAAAAAATTAATTTTTTCTAAATAGCTCTTTTAAAGAGCTTTCAGATGATGCATTTGAGTTTTGCAATATTTGAATCTATATGATGGAGTTTTAAGCAGTTAAACGAACGTATTTAATTGCAAAAGCGGCCATTTTGATGACGTCATCACAGGTGAACCATTGACCTCAGAAAGAAAAATTATATCTTTATAAATAGATCTTTTAAAGCGCTTTCAGATGATATAGTTGAGTTTTGAAATATTTAAATATATGATGGAGTTTTAGGGGGAGTTAAACAAACGTATTTACCTGTAAAAGCGGCCATTTTGTATAGCCCCCATATCACAGGTGGGCCCTTGACCTTAGAAAGAAAAAATAAATCTTTCTATATAGCTCTTTTAAAGAGCTTTCAGATGATGCATTTGAGTTTTGCAATATTTGAATCTATATGATGGAGTTTTAAGCAGTTAAACGAACGTATTTAATTGCAAAAGCGGCCATTTTGATGACGTCATCACAGGTGAACCCTTGACCTCAGAAAGAAAAATTATATCTTTATAAATAGATCTGTTAAAGCGCTTTCAGATGATATAGTTGAGTTTTGAAATATTTAAATATATGATGGAGTTTTAGGGGAGTTAAACAAACGTATTTAACTGTAAAAGCGGCCATTTTGATGACGTCATTACAGGTGGGCCCTTGACCTCAGAAAAAAAAAATTAATTTTTTCTAAATAGCTCTTTTAAAGAGCTTTCAGATGATATTTTTGAGTTTTGCAATATTTGAATCTATGATGGAGTTTTAGGGGGAGGTAAACAAACGTAGTTACCTGTAAAAGCGGCCATTTTGATGACGTCATCACAGGTGGGCCCTTGACCTTAGAAAGAAAAATTAAATCTTTTTAAATAGCTCTTTTAAAGAGCTTTCAGATGATATATTTGAGTTTTGCAATATTTGAATCTATGATGGAGTTTTAGGGGGAGTTAAACAAACGTATTTACCTGTAAAAGCGGCCATTTTGATGACGTCATCACAGGTGGGCCCTTGACCTTAGAAAGAAAAATTAAATCTTTCTAAATAGCTCTTTTAAAGAGCTTTCAGATGATATGTTTGAGTTTTGCAATATTTGAATCTATGATGGAGTTTTATGGGGAGTTAAACAAACGTATTTACCTGTAAAAGCGGCCATTTTGATGACGTCATCACAGGTGGGCCCTTGACCTTAGAAAGAAAAATTAAATCTTTCTAAATAGCTCTTTTAAAGAGCTTTTAGATGATATGTTTGAGTTTTGCAATATTTGAATCTATGATGGAGTTTTATGGGGAGTTAAACAAACGTATTTACCTGTAAAAGCGGCCATTTTGATGACGTCATCACAGATGGGCCCTTGACCTTAGAAAGAAAAATTAAATCTTTCTAAATAGATCTTTTAAAGAGCTTTCAGATGATATGTTTGAGTTTTGTAATATTTGAATCTTGAAGGAGTTTTAAGGGAGTTAAACAAACGTATTTACCTGTAAAAGCGGCCATTTTCATGACGTCATCACATGTGGACCCTTGACCTTAGAAAAAAAAATTAACTTCTCTAAATAGCTCTTTTAAAGAGCTATCAGATGATGTATTTGAGTTTTGCAGTATTTGAATATATGATGGAGTTTTAAGCAGTTAAACGAACGTATTTACCTGCAAAAGCGGCCATTTTGATGACGTCATCACAGGTGAACCCTTAACCTCAGAAAGAAAAATTATATCTTTATAAATAGATCTTTTAAAGCGCTTTCAGATGATATAGTTGAGTTTTGAAATATTTAAATATATGATGGAGTTTTAGGGGGAGTTAAACAAACGTATTTACCTGTAAAAGCGGCCATTTTCATGACGTCATTACAGGTGGGACCATGACCTCAGAAAGAAAAATTAAATCTTTCTAAATAGTTCTTTTAAAGAGCTTTCAGATGATATGTTTGAGTTTTGCAATATTTGAATCTATGATGGAGTTTTATGGGGAGTTAAACAAACGTATTTACCTGTAAAAGCGGCCATTTTGATGACGTCATCACAGGTGGGCCCTTGACCTTAGAAAGAAAAATTAAATCTTTTTAAATAGCTCTTTTAAAGAGCTTTCAGATGATACATTTGAGTTTTGCAATATTTGAATCTATGATGGAGTTTCAGGGGGAGTTAAACAAACGTATTTACCTGTAAAAGCGGCCATTTTGATGACGGCATTACAGGTGAGAACTTGACCTCCGAAAGAAAAGTTAAATCTTTCTAAATAGCTCTTTTAAAGAGCTTTCAGATGATATGTTTGAATTTTGCAATATTTCAATCTATGATGGAGTTTTAAGCAGTTAAACGAACGTATTTACCTGTAAAAGCGGCCATTTTGATGACGTCATCACGGAATGACCTTGACCTCCGTTCAAGTGTCTCCCGGCGTTTTTTTGTCCACCGATGTGAATTTAAGCCCCACATAAAATTTCAGACTGGTATCCGGAAGTGAAATATTTTTGCACTAACTCCACGGACTAACACCCTTAAATTTCGTAGTGAGACCCATTTCCCTAGAACTGAATTCGAATATGGCTGAAATTTTTTATAACCATGTCTGAATTATTTCAAATATAATCTAGTAATTTTGCAAAATCATATTGAAAGATCTTTTTGAAATTGGTTAAAAAGCGAGGGGACAGATAAATAACTCGCCACAACAGTCTTCGTACACTGCACTATTTTTGGATAACTTCCTGATCAAAATTTACATGTGTTGCTCTTTCTTTGTTCTTGCATCGCATTTCGACTTTATTTCAGAGTAAAAAAAGCAAAAAAATAATCCAATTAATATTCTTCAATGGCTTGTATTTGTAAAGACAACAGACATCGTCAAAAACTTCATTTTTTCTCGGAAAAGAGCTCAACAGACATAAAATATCACTAAAGCTTTAGCACATACTACTTTAGTAGAATGGTACAGATAAACTAATTTGAAAGAATACAATCGGATCGAAACAGAAGCAAGAAAGAGTCAACTGGCAAAGCCAGCAACACTAGGTTAGACATTTATAGTCAGAAAATTTGCTTGAGAACTGCAAAAGTTATTCGAAGTTTTGGCAGAATTTAAAAATACTTTGTTTCAATTTCACTAGGCCCGTTATTTCAAGTTTTTCCTGTCAAAGGGTGCAAACACAATGTAATTTCATCGAAAAACAACAAAAACCACGCCCACTTATAAGTAAATACATTAATTTCGCTAAGCCAGGAAGGGTGAATTGACACCCCTCCCCCCGACTCTCCTAAATGACGGGCCTGAATCTGAATATCACCGGAAAATGTTCGCCGTGTTTTCTGAACAGCTTGTCTAAATGGGGCTTTGGGCAGCAGAAAACGTTCTGTTAGTGTGAAAGCCTTAAAAGCTCAAGCTGCCCTTCGCAACATAAATCACTAATGAGCCAGAAAAGCTTGAGGAATAATGCCTTGTTTACATAAAAAATTCCTCACTTTTTCTTCTCGTTACAATTATACACCATCAGAACCAAAAATGTTAGATCTATTTTAATTTCAAAAACTTAGTTGGAGAGGTTGAGTAAAGCGGTGGAGATTTTCTTGTGCAAGGGTGCATATTAGCAGTAGGACTCGGTAATTTGATATTTGTTGATGGAATGACGAAGCATGATGCTTATTAAAATATTTTTCAACACGTATAAAACTTTCGGCCTAAAATTTGGGAATCAGTAATAGTAAAAAAAAGCAAGTTGCTTCCAAGATACTACTACTAAGATAACTACAAGAAGCACATGACCTTCAACGTTAACTCATGATGGTGTCTCTAAAAATGTTCAAAACGTTTATAAATATCCCCCTAATCACCCCTAAACACAAGTTAAACCCAATAGAACAGAGGTTAGAGTGCGAAAATACAACATTGAAATGAAAAACCAAACCAAAGGCAGTATAATGTTTGAAGAGTGAATGAACACAGGCTCAGAAAAAAAATTAACAAAACCTGTTCCCAGACATTTAAAAGCTGTTGTAGATACTGAATAATAATTTACTAAATATTAAATCAATGCAAAATCAGATTATTTGAAAATAAGTATAAATAGTTTTTTAAAGTGAACGAAGACTTTTGTGAGATAAAGTTTTTGAAATTTTTTTGATTATTAATTTCTAAAAAATTAAGATTTTGATGATGTTAAAAAAAATCATGTAGTTTTGTTAAAAATAGATTACAGATCTTAATATTTCGGAATAAGTAATTAATAGTTATTTTAATTAATGCATAAAACCCTATTTCATTGAAAATGGTAAATGTACGAACATTTTTTGGAGCCACTGTATAAATAGTCAGAACCGACAGTATTCGTTTAAGCGGAACCAAGAAGTATTATTCGATTAAGTGGGGAATTTTTCGTTACCTTTTCAGCGTGCTAACTTTTACCTTAACTTTTATAAATGTTACATTTCCATCTTTACGTTTTAAAATAACATTTGGCATTAAACGTAGTAATTATAAATCAATAATTATAGAATATAATTTTAGAAAAATACTTACAGCATTAAATGTCAGAAAATAGAATTATCATCAAGTACAGTCGACGCTCGATATAAAACCCACCTCCGATCTACAGTAAAATGTCGTTATTACGAGTAGTCACTATAAAAGGTAGAATTTTTTAAAAATACATTTGTATCATGCATGCTCAGTATATTCATTAAAACTGCCACTTTTATAGACTTCAACTGAGTACTTCAATTAACCAGCGCGGCATCCACTGCAGTTTAACCCATTAATGCCTAGCGCCCGTTTTTAGGGACGGTACAAAAAAGGGTCTGACTTTTCACCAAAATGAACATTTCAACCAAATAATAGTGTTCAACTAGTACCTTGGTATTGTTTCAATTCGTTATTAGCAGATTGCAGCACATAACCATTATGAAGTGTGTTCTGTAGCAATTTTAACATGATCTTTATCAAAAATTGCATCGTTCACAATCTCAGAAAAAAAAAGCTAAGTTTTCAAAGTTATTACCAGCTTCCCAGTTTATGTTAATTGCTGATTTTATTTCTTCTTATAAAATTTCTTTTTAAATATTATATCGTAGGCAGAAAAAAAAAATTAGTAAAAAAAGTACTTACCCTATGGGGTCTATCGTAACTTTTAAGGGACGATTTTTCTTTCCTTAATAAAAACATTAATTTTTACATAATATTTTTTTTATTATTTTCCTGTCCATCAAACACTGTTTGTAACCAGTATACAAAATAACTTTGGGGAAAAAAAAGTCAGGCATTAATGGGTTAAATATACTTTTTAAAACAGCGTTTCCCAAACCTATGGTACGCGTACTACTGGTGGTACCTCACTCTCTAGTTGGTGGTACGTGAAAAATAATCAGTAATGGCGGACATAAACGTACATAATTAAAAGAAAAATATATAGAAATAATCCAAAACCCGAAAAAACATATTTATTATCTAATGCATGACAGAACTAAACAAGAAGAATTCAAACGACAATCCAATTAATGTTTGGTTCGGCGAAGGGACTATGTTACATTTTGAAAAATGAACACTCTGGGCAATGGTAAGCAATGGATACAGGTAAGCAAATAAAACTTGGTATATCAAACAGTAGATATCATTAGACGGATTTCATACGCACACCAACGACAAAACTAGAAAACAAAAAAGCTGCAACAACTGCCACAATAAAACTTTCAACTTTAATTACTCGCAATTTCTGTTTTGTCGCATAAATCCTTCATCTCCCGAGCCTTTCAATTGATAAAGACTATGAGCAACTTCCTAAGAAAGCCCTTAAATCATTATTACCGTTTACTAGTACGAAATTAGCAGAAAGAGCTTTTTTTAATTTTTTTTTCTTAAAAATAAATAAAATAAGTGTCGAAGCAAATTGAACACAGCTGTAGATATAAAAGTACCCTTCGCATCGTTACAACCAAATTTCAAAATTTATGTTCTTCAAAGCCGTCACAAAGATCTCAAAATTAGTTAATGAAAATATTTGATGTAAGAAAACAAATAATGTAAAAAAAATGTTTGGAACTACTTTGATATACCCCCCAAATCGGAAATTTGGCGACTCTTTTTTTTCGCCAAGCAAAATACCTGTTTTTGTTGTTGCCACAAAAATTTGTTGCCACAAAACTTTAAAAAAAAATTCAAAAAATAGCATAAAATACAAGAAAATACTAAATTTGGCAACAGCAAAAACTTAAAATCTGAAAAAAACCTTAATTGGCAACATCAAAATAAGAAACAGCAACCCTAAAAACTCCGTAAAGGAGTGCCAGATTTGGCGCGTAATTTTTGGGGGGGTATATCAAAGTTATACCCAAACACATACATGTTACTGTGAGCATAATTTCAACGATGTTTCAGTTTGGTAGACTGACGTCTAGGCAGAGGCGCCCCGAACTAAAATTTTTGGGAGGGGGAAAATTATCAATTTGCCGAATGAAGTTCCAATTTTACCGAATGATAAAATGCATGTACGACATGTGCGCGTGCTTATATAACATTTAGAGAGAAAAAACATTAGGCATCTGTTAAAAAGCAATTCTAAAAACTAAAAAGAATAAATAATTTCAATGTTGAAATTTATTGTCTTCAAAATGCCGAATTGTTAGGAAAATGACTAGAATACGGAAATTATTGGGAGGTCACAGTGACCTCCCGTGACCTCCCATCGGGGCGCTCCTGCGTCTAGATGTGGTTCAATGTTGTTTGTATGATATGAATACATAGCCCTAATCTTGAACATATAATAAAACTTTTTATAACAAACTCGAAATAATAAAAGATTTCAGAAATAGAATCATTTTTACGAAGTGGTACAATTTAGTATGATGCACAACCAAATGGTACGTGATCCAAAAAAAAAGTTGGGAAACGCTGTTTTGTAAGAATCACTATTGATTCACCTCTATCTAATGCCATTGCATCATTTTATTTTTCACGTGAACTATTTCTAAAGCAGCACCAAAGCGTTTAAAGCTGAGTAAAAACTTACCTGACTGGAAAATCTTTCAGGAAATCAATAATTATGCCACAAAACCGCAGTTCAAATTCGCCGAGAAATATACGTATCGAGTAGATGTGATTTTCACTCAAAATGAGCTTCAACAGTAAGTCAACAATGACTTCTGTAAGTTCAATAAAATTAAAAACATAGTTTTAAAACAATGTATTGTTGCGTGGAATATTTTTTATTTGTTGGTGAACAATGCTTAGTGATACATTTTCAAAATGACAGCAAATAGTCTCAACAATGGATCGGCTTTCACTCTATGATATGAAAAAGCCCGTATAAAATAAGGCGGCTGCTAAAATGCGAAAAATCAACAAATCGTACTCATTTGTAAAAAGAAAATAAAAACAAAATAAATAAAACTAGCCTACTGTCCGACCTCAAAAAGTTCTATTTTAAAAAGGGGTGACAGCTTGTACCATGGCAGCCATTTCTGCTATCAATATTACTTCAATTTCCTAGATCCGAAAATTAAGAGGAATAAATTTAAAAAAAAAAAAAACATCAGCACAGTCCAACGCGTAGGGCTCGACCGATGGCAGTTTTTGTCGTTGGTCGAAGCCGATTGTTCTAAGACGGCAGAAGGCAGATTATTTTTCGTTTCAAATGGCTGATGGCCGATGGAAAAATTGAAAAACAACCACGGAAATGCACGTTTCAAACATCTAAGTTACACAAGAAAGTATTCAGCACATAGTACAAACCTATGGGAAGGCATTATTAACCAGCAATGTACTCGTGTGGAGAGGGGGGCGTTTACCGAAATATTCGTTATATTATTGTAAAAGGAATGAAAAATGCATTTGTAATGCACATTGGTTTCAAAAAAAAAAAAAAAAAAAGGCTGCTTTTTTAATTGAATCTGGCATAAGCAATCTGAACTGCCCCCTTTTGAGCTTGACAAAAATCCAACAACCATAACACCTATCAAAAAAAAAAAAAAAGAAGAAGAAGAAGAAAGCACCCCCCCCCCCCCTATCCCCAATTTTTTTTTCAACTACAGCACTGCACAACACACTTATCCATGGTCACCTTGGCAGTAATGTAGTTATGTAGCAGTTGAGTTCGATGCTTATTCTTGAAAGTACGTAAAAATAGGAATTAAACTAAAAAACAAATCCGTAAAATATTTATTAACAAACCAGCTTGAATATACACAATGAAATTGAACCAAAAATATGAAACCCTATTTGGTAAGGCAAAACAGTTAAAGATTGAATCTCGATCTTCCCCGTTTATTACGTTTTGGAGCTCTGGTTTAACGAACAAATGGGGCCCGCACCCAGATATTTGCAAAATTCGGTCTTGACTGCCCAAAAGTCCTTGGGGAAAATTTCTATGTGCCCATCAGTGGCGGATTTGAAGGGGGCAAGTGGATAAAGGTGTTGTGTGACAATTTTTGAAAAACTTACTTTTAACCATGGATGAAGATGAAAGAACTCTCTTCCGAAATTTTTAGGGTATTGAAGTCTTGAAACTGCATTAAATTACACGTTGTAAAAGCGAAATTTTAAGATTTCTTTGGACTCTTTAAGGGGGGTCATGAGCCTTCTTTGAATTCATGCTTGGCGGATATACGGGCCTCGACTTCCTACCCTAAACCCGCCAATGAGAGGCATTTCATTCTTTAATTTCACCACTGGTAAAGAGATTGAAAGTTACGTGCCCCTTCTAGCTCGGTCGGCTTGGGACCTCTTTTCGATTTTTTTTTTGTTCAGCTGAAAGCTTGGAAATTATTTGTGAAAAACCAAAAACCGAAAATGATTGCACTTTATTTTAAATTTCTTGCTGGGAGGTATACTTACACTTTATTTTAATTTTTTTTGCTGGGGAGGAATAATTATACACTTTATTTTAAATTTCTTGAGTGTAGCATTATATTAAAGACTTTTATTTCCTGACTGACTAGAAAAAAAGAGGGAATGAGAAAAAAGAGAGATACGTAATTTGCTGACTAATAATCTACATGTGTTGAAGATTTTTCATTAAAAAATTTCTATTCAAAATGATTAGGATTTTTTCACGCATTTTCTAATTGAAATATATCCATTTTCCTAAGACACGTTCTTTTTTCTCTTGAGTAAAGCGCAAGGGCTCCCGACCCTCTTGGGTTGCACCACTGCCTGGTGCCATCTAACGAATTATTATTAGCAATAATTATTTATTTAGTTATGTATTTCAAGCTTAAAGTATGTGAATAATTTAAGGGGTTACAGTACCTTTCTAATAAATTTCTTTAATTTCAGCGAAAAAGTTAATTCTTTGAATTCTTTGTTTCTGCACTTGTTTAACAATCAATAATTTATTTTCAACCATTAAAAATTTTGAACACTTTTTTTTGAAAATTTGAAAAATTTAAGAAAATTTCAATTTTTTAAAAACCCTACGGCTTTTTTGCTTTTGCTCTAATTTCAAAACTTCTTCTTTTTGCGAAATGATCACAAGGATTACCTCAAAAAATTTGTGCATTCATTTTCCTATATTTTGATTTGAAACTATTTTGTGACCTTTTATGTAAAAAATTCTTAGAATTTTTTATTTATAAAACGCTTATTCAATGCACAGTTTTGTTAAATATATTATCCTGAGTGCAAAAAATATTGCTTTAAAGTTACATCTTTAATAGAAAAATTCCTTAGCATTTCCAGTAACATAGAAACACTAAAAACTGATCACCGAGAAAAAGCGCTTTAAAGTTTTGCTTTTCCATTAGAACTCATAGAATGCATGCCCTAAAATCACTCATAACTTTTTAAATAACTTAGCTAGAACAATGCTATTTTTTTCTGAGTGTTTTAAATAACTTTTACTTTTGAAATAAGCAATAAAATTTTTTTTGGTCTTTTGGTTATTTTTGAGGTACTGTAACCCCTTTAAGAGCCATTATTTTGAAATTCAGACAAGATGTGGCAGTGACCATTTTTGATTTTCCTCATTTTTTTATATGTCAAAGTAGGTCATGAGAAATGAACATTCTGAAGTTTGTAGCCCCCCAAAAAAATTTGTTCGCAGGGTAAAAATTCCCTAAGTTTGATGTTATGCAGCGCTTTTTTGGTAAAACGGCTGAAAGACGCATTTCAGTGCGCTGTAGTTTTTTACAGAAACGCCACCCCATGGTTATTTTTGTACATTTATTTATTAATTGTACAGTGTGTAGTTATGAGGACCCCATAGTTATTTGGGTTGGGGTGTGTTGCTTTCTTCAGTTCAGGGGCCGCAAATTATGGTTTTTAGTCCATTTTCCCTCGACTTTGCTTTGCGTTATTTCCCCCTGAAAGCAACCCCCCGAAATTTTTTTAACATATACTGAAAATTTATACTATGAAGAGAATATGTGGTACGAAAATTGTTTAATATTTCCTTGCTTTGAAGAGAAAAAGACTTAGACATTTTTCAAATTTTCAAAATTTGCGGTTTTTTGATCGCATTTAACTCAAAACAGCAACTCTAGGGAAAAAAAAGCTTTTATGGATTATGGAACCTACAGATGTGTAGAATAACGTAAAAAAGAAAGTTGCGTGGGGTCTCGTCTCGTTTTCAAGAAAATAATTTTTTTTGTAGCTCATTTTAATGCTTTTTTCTCATAGTAAAATGTGTCCATCAAGTAGGTCAGATCTGCTGAAACTCTAAGTATATAGTAATGATATATTTAAATTTGTATAGGGAAAGAGAAAAAGACTAAAAACACTTAATTTTGTCTAAATTTTTTATAATTTTTAGTTTTTTAATTGCAGTTAACTCAAAAAACGTGAAATCCTGAAACTATTATTGAATGCACATATTACTAGCTTTGAAATATTGGAAAAAGTAAATTCGGTGAGGTATCTTCAGATGTATTCTAGTGGGAGGTCACAGTGACCTCCCGAAAAATTTCATGATCGAAAAATTTTGCTGACGATTCGGCAAATTTGGAAACTATTGCAACATTGAGATTTTTTAATGATACATTTTTCTCACGTGTGCTTGATCGTATTCTGTAAAAATTTAAGTTCCAGTGCCTATGAGTATCTTATACTTCTCAACAAGTTGTTCTTAATTTGACAAAGGAATTTCCCAATTTTTCCAAATGATAAAATACGATCAAGCCCACATGTAAAAAATAAATAAATAGAAAATTTCAATGTTGCAGTATTGTTTCCAAAGTTGCTGAATCTTCAGAAAAACTTTCCGAATATTAAATTTTTCTGGAGGTCACAGTGACCTCCCTTGAAAAATACCTCACAGTATTTACTTTTTCGAATATTTCCAGTCAATGCCAGCTAGTAATATGTAAATTCAATAATTCCCTCAGTAACGATTTATCGTTTTTTGATATAATTGCAATAAGAAGCTAAAAGTTCTAAAAATTCAGACACAATTAAGTGCTGTGATTCTTTTTCACTATTACTATACAACTCAAAAATTACTATACACACATACATAAATTATTATCATATATTTTAAGTTTTAGCAGATCTGACCTACATACTGGACACATTTTACTACGGGAGAACGTATTAAAATCTGCTACATTTTTTTTTCTATAAAACTAAGAAGAGAGCCCTGGCCGCTTTATTTTGTACGTCGTTTTACACATATGCAGGTATCATATAATATAAAAAAATAATCATAACATGTAAAAAATAAATAAATAGAAAAGTTCAATGTTGCAGTATTGTTTCCAACTTTGCCGAATCATACTGCAACATAGAAATTTTCTATTTATTTATTTATTTTTTACATGTGGGCTTGATCGTATTTTATCATTCGGAAAAATTGGGAAATTCCTTTGGCAAATTAAGAACATCTTCTTGAGAAGTATAAGATACTCATGAGCACTAGAACTTAAATTTTTACAGAATACGTTAAGGGTCATTCCACGGTGACTGACGTTACAGTTTGACTCTATTTTTAAATTAAAAATTCAGTACTGACGTGAAATTAATTTTTGCCCCCTGAATTTGAACTAAAATGTCATTACAGAGCATACTAAAAGTTTTTCATAACTCATTAGGTATGAGGAAATTTTTTTTTCATGAATTATGGGGAATCAAACATATGTGACTGATGTTACACAAAAGCGACATCACTAAAATTGACTTTTTTTCAATTTGAAATCCTCTTCAAACTAATAGCGTGAAACATAAAAAATAAAATTCTCATAAAAATAGAGATTTCAGACTTAATGAAAATACTTTTCTTGATGGAAAAAACTGAAAAACTGATAGCACAGAAAATATGTAATAGGTGTGACTGATGTAACAAAGATTTCGTGACTGATGTTACGGTAACAAAACATTGCTACAGTAATAAATAATGTCTCTCTAATTATTAACAAAGCATAAATTTTGCCCAAAATTGAAGTTAAATTATAAGAAATAAAGAATGCAACAAAATTTTAATTACACAAATTAAGTTTTACTCATTAATTTTTAATAAATTGTCCTCTTGAGATAACTACTTCTGGGGAAGGCTAATTTTTTTATTACTATTTCTTTCGAATAATAAATTTCATTTACATTGTTAGGCCATTTACAAATATTTTACTGCTCAAAACTTGACATTAACTGACTACTTATATTTTTGAATTGCACTAACTTCAGCTCATAGAATTGACCATCATATTCTACAAGAACCCTCTCTCCTACTGCAGCCGAAGTTCAGAACACATTTTGATAAATTAGACTTCAAAAAACTGTTTTGAACTTTTGGTGATTCAGAAAATCACTGCCAAAAAAGTGTTGCTGCTAATTACCTGCTTCAGCTTCTGATTTATTAAAAAATATTACTCAAATATAACTATTAATAATATAGCTCCAAACCCGGTGGTTATAGCTAAAATATTTTCAAATTTCTTGTAAAGTGTAGTATGTAAAAACTTTTTTGCACGGTACAAAAAAAGATATACATACAATCGATTGTGATTTGGATTTTCTTCATTAATATTGAAGTTCTCCGAATCTTTAGGAAAATAATGTGGGCTATTTCAAAAGGTAGTGTAGGCTATTATGAAGCTTTTGTAGTAATTTCACAGGAAAATATTGCACTGTAATTTGCTACATCAAAAACGTATGTTTCAATTCCGCAAATTTGCTTGCTCATTTCTATATATTGTTTCACAAATAAATTCATCTGCTTCTTGGAGTATTGCAGATGTTTTTTCTTCAGAGTTATCATTATTCCAAGCAGTTTTGATTTCTTTCCAGCCTGCTGCAAGTCTCCTAAGATCATATAGGGTCCAAAATTACTTAACCATGTTCTGTTTTCATTGGCAAACACTTTGATTTAACTGCCATACACGGATAATTAGGAGTACTTGTTTGCCCAGTTTCAATTTAAAAAGAAAAAAGGGCAGGGGCTATTTAAAACCAGGCTCTTTTGTGCATTTTCTTGTATTTATTTTCCTAATTTATCTTTTTTAAAACTTGATTCTAAACTTACTTTGAACTTATCTAGATGATCACTTAAAAAAAAAAATGTTTTATCTTTTTTCTCTGCTCATTTTATCATACACTGTTTTTGATTTACTAATCTTTATATTTTCCGTCATTTTAAATGTCTCTCACCTAATATGTTGCCTTTTTGCAGCAGTTAGTGCCATTTGTATAGTTTATTTAAAGCATCTTAGTGAAAACAGAAATGTGACTGATGCTACTGTGACTGACGTTACATATTTTAAGCAAGTTTTAAATATATTAATTCAACTACTTTTAAATATTTAAGTGAAGAATATTAAAGATATCATCATAAATGAAGAGAATATGACTTGATGTAATCTTGGGTTTAGTTTTGTTTAAGTAAAACAAACTTTTATACTATTTTGTGACTGACGTTACATGAATGAGAGGACTAATTTATAAAAATTGTTTACAAAATAATTATAACAGTTTGAAGCTTCTTTGTTGGCTTAATCTCTTCATTCATAAACTAAATTTCAATAAAAAGTAAAACTGTAGACATACCAGTTAATTTCATAAGTAAAAAAACAGATGAACTTTCAATAGCTCTAATGCAAGAAAACATGCGCACAAAATGGTGTTATCAAAACTTCAATCAAAAATCTCAATGTTGCAATAGTTTCCAAATTTGTCGAATCGTCAGCAAAATTTTCCGATCATGAAATTTTTCGGGAGGTTACTGTGACTGCCACTAGAATACATCTGAAGATACCTCACCGAATTTACTTTTTCCAATATTTCAAAGCTAGTAATATGTGCATTCAATAATAGTCTCAGGATTTCACGTTTTTTGAGTTAATCGCAATTAAAAAACTAAAAATTATAAAAAAATTAGACAAAATTAAGTGTTTTTAGTCTTTTTCTCTTTCCCTATACAAATTTAAATATATCATTACTATATACTTAGAGTTTCAGCAGATCTGACTTACTTGATGGACACATTTTACTATGAGCAAGAAGAATTAAAATGAGCTACAAAAGAAATTATTTTCTTGAAAATGAGACGAGACCACACACAACTTTCTTTTTTACGTTATTCTACACATCTGTAGGTTCCATAATCCATAAAAGCTTTTTTTCCCTAGAGTTGCTGTTTTGAGTTAAATGCGATCAAAAAATCGCAAATTTTGAAAATTTGAAAAATGTCTAAGTCTTTTTCTCTTCAAAGGAATGAGATATTAAACAATTTTCGCACCACATATTCTGTTCATAGTATAAATTTTCAGTATATGTTAAAAAAATTTCGGGGGGTTGCTTTTAGGGGGAAATAACGCAGCTCAAAGTCGAGCGAAAATGGTCTAAAAACCATACTTTGCGGCCCCTTAACTAAAGAAAGCAACACACCCCAACCCAAATAACTATGGGGTCCTCATAACTACACACTGTACAATCAATAAATGTAAACATAACCATGGGGTGGCGTTTCTGTAAAAAACTATAGCGCACTGAAATGCGTCTTTCAGCCGTTTTACCAAAAAAGCGCTGCATAACATCAAACTTTGGGAATTTTTACCGAGCGAACAAAATTTTTTGGGGGGCTACAAACTTCAGAATGTTCATTTCTCATGACCTACTTTGACATTTAAAAAAATGAGGAAAATCAAAAATGGTCACTGCCAAAATTTCCCTTTTTTGTTCGATTTTCAAAATAATGGCTCTAGTAAACTTAAACCGAATAATAATAACTACTTTTACTAAAAAAAAAAAAAAAAAAGAAACGAATTTTTTTTGCGGGGTCGGGGGGAGGGGGATAGGAGGGAAAGAACCTCTGGAAAGACCCCCTTGAAAACACCTTTGAAAACAATGTTAATAGAGAGTAGGCTTTTTTCTGAAGTTTTTTTTTTTTGAGTAAACACGAGCCGAACACCAACCTTTGAAAAAATCTTTCTCGATTTCGGGGGGGGGGGGGGGCCCTTAATACGCCCTTGAGTTTTACTGTCTGTAAATCTTTGTCGCACTACGGTTCAAATTAGCAGCTTGCAAAGCAAATGACGAGGACTGGTTGTGGACGTATGCGGTAACCAGATCTATCTTTCGTGAATCATCAGCAAGTCGTTCGGAATATTTCACGCTTCTTTTCTTCTTTCTTCTCAAATCCAGATGCAAACGAAAGGAATGATGGACAGTGCCTGATTACATAAAGAGGATTCGTAAGGTTGTTTCCCTCGAGAATTTTCGGGGAGCCTGAAAATGACTTAAAAATTCCAATTCAAGTTTTTAAATGCATTTTGGAGATATTACAAATATTAAAACTGGTCCAATGAGTTCTTTGAAAGAAAAAAAATGTTGAGACACATTTTTTTTTTAATGTGGTGACAAGTTGCTTTTAAAAGTGAGATTTAGTCTAACTTTGTTACAATGTATTTTTATAACATGTAATTCATTTTGAAAAGTGTTAAATCTGAAACAACTAATCACCCATATTCGTTATGAATAGCAGTCTAAACAGGCGCGGATCCAAAGGGGGGGTCATGACCCCCTTAACTGACCAAAATATAGCATATAATTGCATTTTTAAGACTTATATTACGAAAAAATTGAAAAAACCCCCCATTTTTCCTTAAAATTGCACTTTGACCCCCCCCCTTTCCGAAAATGACCCCCTCCTTAAGCAGAAGCTGGATCCGCCCTTGAGTGCAAACATATGTGATGTGCAAAATGTCTTTGTATCCGGGGGTGGGTTGATTAGTTTTAACTCAAAATCTGCATGTCTGCTCTTGGAAATACAGTAGAATCTTGTTAAAACGAACTCTAAGGGGGGCTTTTAAAATCAGTTCGCCTTATTCGAAGAACAATACACTACAAATCATAACGCTTGCTTCGGAAATATAGTTCGTTTTAAGCGCGTTCGAATTAACGAAGTTCGAATAATTGTGGCATTAGTGAATTTTGTTTCAACCTGAAGAGATTTTTTCCCACTGCGAACAAATTGAGGACCCTGGACTAAGACTGAGCTTCAGTGGCGCAACGAGAAAATATTTTTAGGGAGGGCACTCTGAAAAAATTACACAAATCTTAAACACTTGAATGTAAAACTATATTTGGTAACGCTTATGGGCACTGCAGTTAGTTCAAAATTGAAGCTCTAAAAACGCAATTTTGAATGATTTTTAATGTTTTTATGTGTTTGGAGGATTCTCCCTCCTGGAAAAATTGAGAATCTGAAGTCTGCGAAACGAAATCTGAAATACTCCGTAATGAAAGGGTGGGGAACAGGGCTTCGAAGCAGTAGCATTTTGAACACTTTTTTGTTTTCAGAACTACTAGAAAAAAAAAGGTGAAGGAAAGAGTAATGGGTGGAGGCGGGGCATACAATTAGTTAACCAATAATCAGCAGCTGTTAAAAAATTTAAATACCGAGATTTATTTTTGAAAGAAATCAAGATTTCCCCCCAAAATTTTTTTCACTCATTAAAATCACTTAGTTTTTCCAAGACATGTGTGTTCTTATCTTCTCTTCAATAACAAATAATATTAAAAAAAGAAAAACAGCAACTCAGCATTCTGGGTGGCACCCCGATAATGCAAACACATTCATAGCTGCCAACTCTCCCAATATTTAAAGCCTTCTCTTAACGGGGGGTTATGCAGGGGGGGGGGGCTGCATAATGAAATAAATATTTCCCTAATTTTCATCAAAACAACGAACTTCCCCTCAAAAAGGGATTTTTCAGTGATTAGATTTTCGGAAAAAAATCATACACGAAAATGAAATTTAAATGACGTCCAAACTTTTTTGAAATATATTTGTTTCATTTTCCTTCTTTTAAAAACTCCCCCCCCTCCCACTGGAAAAAAAATACAAAACGTTCTCAATTTTCATCTGAATTTTTTGAATTCTAACCAGCATCAAGGAATGTTTATTAGCATTTATAAGACAAATGAAACTCAGGCCTCTTATAAAACTTTTTTTTTCAAACCAAAAAGGTGAAATTTTTTTTTAATTCAAAAAGGTAAAATTTGTAATCTCTGTTTCTAAAATTTGGGTATTGAGGGATTTCTAAACAGCGAATTTCTGCTTCTATACAGGATTCATTAAAAAAAAAAAAAAATCCTGCTTATACTTTATAAATCCCTTTTACACTCAACTTTTGTAGCTACATTTATTCAGGCTGCCTCCCTAATAAGTTTTATCTTTCAATGACGACAGCAAAACACATTTATTTTTGAAACCAATAACATAATAAAGCAACTTTTTTGCACTTCAATACTAAATTTAAAGGGGCCATTAAAGGCAATAATGGCCTTAGACTCTTAAGACGGTTTTATAGTTGGTACAAAAATGCTAAAAGATGCCGAGAGTTGAATTATCTTTTGACTTAGAAATCAACATTTTGAGATGTCTAATCTTTAAAATTTAACCTTTTATGCTTCGACGGGACTGATTTCCCACTTATATTAATTTAGTATCATAAATCCTGTATGGCTAAAATCATGCTGAAGCTTTTAAGTACCACTCCTTGTACTTTGCTGAGAGGCCGACAGATGGTACATACGTCATAGGGGCCCTAAGGCATAAGGGGATTTAGACCCTACTGATTTGATCAAAATTTTTATACTCGGTATATATGTTGCTTGATGTATTTTTAACTAAAAAAATCAAAAAAAAAATATATATATAAAAATTCATTGTTGAATTAATTTGGGACATAAAAGGTTAAGTCATGCAGATTAAAGTGAAGATGTTTTTATGCTGAAATAACTTATTCGCAACAAAAAACAATTTATTTACAAAGGATATTTACAAATATGTACAGAAGAAAATATTATTGAACACAGTCCATGACCAGGAGAATGGAGTGAGACTCTTTCCAATGTTGTTAGTTGTATGATACAAATTTTGTTTTTACAAAATATTCTTCTAGTACAGTGTTTCCCAATCTTTTTGAGCTCATCGCCCCCCTCAAGAGGCTGACTGACACGTGACACCTATTGCCCCCTCCCCCTCCCAGCTTCATCTAAAAAACAATTAAGTTGGTGCAAATGAACTATAACTACCTAACTTTAGTTTGAAGTAAAATGTACTCAATAAAGCAATCACAACCAATCACTTTTAAACTAAAAAAAATATTAATAAATAAAGAAAATACATTTTTTTTTCTTTCACAAAGCGAACTGATATAATCATTTGAAGGGAAACATTTAACTAAGATCATCAACGTACCTTTCAAAAAACAGAAGTACATTTTTCAAGAAATTATTTTCTTTTCTACATTGGAATCTGGGCAATTAAAATCATTGAAACTAAAAATTTGAAGGAAAATAAATTAAAAATCTGAAAATTCATAAAATTGACAATGAATGACAAAATACTTCCTAAAGTTCATCCGAGGTACAAGAAGGAAACCCCTTGAGCTTTAATTTCTTTCTTTCTTAACTTGTGACTAATTGTCTAAACTCTGAACAAATGGTTTCGTACATAGTTTACATTTTCGATTTTCTCTACCCTTTTATTACTACTGTTTTCTCTTCTAAATACCCATCGCCCCTTAAGAATTGACCACCCAATTGAGGAGTTAAATCGCCCCCAGGTTGGGAACAGGGACGTAACTAGGCCATTTTTGAACAGGGGCAAGACTTCGCTTCGGCACCCCCCCCCTTCCCATTAAAATAAAATAAAATATTGGTCGAAAAAAATGATAACGCCAACGTCTGGACCGTCATAAACGGGTATATTTAATGTATGGTTGCATTGAAAATGAATAAAAAGCACAACTAAATACATACAACACTTTCTCAAAGCCAAAGGGACAAGTGAAACACTTTTACTGGTCACTCTCTAAAAAAATATATATTCATGCCATTTACTGCACCCTCCTCACTTTCTCTCCGTCGATATTTCCCACGCCTTTTCCACATTCTTTAACTTTCTGCCTGTGCCTGCATTGAACTTATTTCTTTGTAGGGAGAGCTGTTTTTTAAAAATTTGTCTTTTTTCTTAAAAATAATGAAAAGAAAATGATGCAGTTACTTAGCCAGTTCAGCGCCCCTAAAATCTGGCGCCGGGCACGAGCCCCGTCTGCCCCCCTCTAGTTACGTCCCTGGTTGGGAACCACTGTTCTAGCATTAAGGAATCTAAAACGTGCTCATTTCAGGATGCTGCTAATCGCTGCAATACACTCTTCCAATAAAAGATGCCATGAAAAATTTACAGGTACTGTCGTCCCCACTTAATCGGGTAAAGGATAAACGAATTCCCCACTTATAGGAATAAAACATCCCGGAACCCATGCCACAGACACAATGTTAAAGATCCCCGCTTAATCAAATATTTTTTAGAACCAAAAGTATTCGTTTAAGCGGGACCGACAGTATCATTAGAGTTAAGCGGGCCCATCATTCAAGGGGTCAATGCCTCCCCTCCAGGTAAAGAAAGATTAAAGATTTTACATAAAAGTGGGCGTGGTTTTCGTTATTTTCTGATAAAATTTGCATTGAATATACATCTTTGTCCATGATTCCTTCCTACCCTGAAAAACTTCGAAATGATATGCTTGCTGTTAGCCTTTACAGACAGTTTCAACAGAAAACTGTTCATGCCTTCTCCACTTTAACTGAATCAAATATGTTTGCAACACAGGTTGCTATTTATATTTCTGGCCAAACAATTAAAAGCAAACAGTTCTGATTGAAATTGGTTTCATTGTTTTTCAAAATATCCTAAATGTAGATCAATGCCTTAACATGAGTGTGAACCATATATATATTTTTTTCATTCTGATTCTGATTGAGGCAATTTCAAAATGTGTATAATGAAAGCATAAAACACTTTTCAGGGTGTTGAAAATCGTCATTAAATTTGATGTAAGAGTTTTTGTAGTCTGTAAGACGAGTCTTTGCCACTGTATAAAGGATTAAGTTCATCAACGTACTCTTGTCTTGTTAATACTCGTCAAAAAAAAGTTATGAAAAGCATTTGCCCAAAAATGTTCAAGATTCAATTCTACCTTTTGCCTGAGCCGATAGTTTCAATTTACTGTATAAACAACAAATTACAGCGATAAAATGGCAAACTAATCTAAAGAATTTATGGCTAAAAAATCAAATTTTCGTTTGGCATTGTCAATAATCGTTTAGCAACTCTTAATGCTTCAAGGCCAGAAATATAAATAACAACCCTCATGTAGATTGACAGAGGAATGCGTCCTTACATTTCTGAAAACAGGAGAAAGTATGACTCCCAAATGAGCCACACAACACGCACATTTCTTCAAAAGGAAAAATCACAACAGTTCCGTCAACTTTCGTTTTCAGGAAGGATGGCTGTCCCCACTTGAGGCGCCTTCCTCTGTCCGATGGGCAGATAGACATAGTGGTTAGAGCACCAATGCTCCTTGAGGTAGTCTCCCCCTTTCTCCTCGTACTCCGCACGATTCACCGAGCACTTCCACAGGTTGTCATCACTCAAGGCCCAGCGCCGGGCACCCTTCCAGGAATCGCACACCGGGTCCTCTGAAAGAAGAAATTCATTAGCAATTTAAAAAAAGCCTGGAGGGCAGTGGTAGCCCGATTGGTAAGGCGTTGGACTCGTAACCGGAGGGTCCCAGGTTCGATGCTAGCCGATAAAAGATCCACCAGCGGAACTAATGGTGGCTGGGCGAGGTCGTGGTCACAAAGTCCTTCAAGTGAAACGATACCTCTGGGAGTACTAGACCAAGGGTTTGCTCGGCCCTTGGTCTGAATCAAAAGAACAGAGTGCTCTGAGCTAAATCAGACTTTTTCTATAATAGTACTCTATACTATTTTTTCTATAATAGTGCAGAAGCTGCACTTATTCCACCTTAAATCGGATAGATGTGTCTACTCGGGCTCGGCTTCCCGAGTAGTTTCAGAAACAAGAACAAAAAGCCTGGGAGGTAGTCTGCCCACGGTTGCTATGGAATTGGTAAACGTCCCTGTAGGACGAGTCTATCTGAATGAAGGGAGAAAATAAAAATTTGATACACGTGGTTTGTTTAAGTGAAAGGCTAACACACACCAGCTTTTCCATCGCATCCGTGGTCTGAGAGTACAGAATTTTTTTAATGAGTGCTAATCCCAAAAAACCAAACATATTTCTAATAGACCATTAACATTATAGGAATTTGTAGACAGCACACTCTTTTGACTTCAAGATCTGCCGACATTGAAGCAGCTAATTTCCAATTTTTTTACTGAAATATAATTAAGCTGCAGCTAAGACACATCAATTTCATTTAAACAAGTGATGTAAATATAAATTTATTTCTATTATTAATTTGTAGCCTATGAGTTGAATGATTAAATATTAATTTAAATTATGAATGGTTCAGGTGACTATGAATTTAGTGGTCAGCTTCTTCTAAGAAAACTTTTCTGGTTCGTTCTGCTCAGTATGATTGCATGATTGGCAATATCAGACTTCAGGTAGAATCCAAGAAAATTATTTTTATCAATCAACTGGCTTGGAATTGAAACAAAAAAAAAAAAAATGTTTATTTGCTGAAAACGTTGCAGCCTCAATAATGTAACAGCCCAAAATATTTTGTTTTTCATTATAAAAATAATGCAACTATAATGTAAATTAGTTTAAATCATTTTTTTGGAGGGGGGGGGGGAGGTTCACCAATAACTTTTCCTCAACCACAGCATTAATAGGAGATAAAGTAATTCTGATGATGAAGAATTCTGATGAAAGAAAAATTAATAAAATCCAAATGCATTCTTAAATGTTAACTTTAAATGAAACTAAAGCAAACTGTAAACAATACACATAAAAATCAATCAGTAAAAAAAAATAAATAAAAACAATATGTATTTTATGCAATTCTCTATCCATTAAGTTGATTCATTAAAAAAAAAATCACTCTGGTGGCGTTACTACAAGAAATTTAAATTAGTTCACCTGCAAGAGAAACTTTAAACTTGGATTGGAACGGCCGCACCGCCATTACTTCGGCCTCAATCCTCTCTTTTACAAATGGCAGCCCAGCACAACCACCAGTCACAAAGATGTTCTGGAAAATAGAAAGCACATTTACCTGATTTGAATGATAGAACTATTAGCGGCTAGAGTAGTAGAATATGGTAGATGCAGTAGCAGGGGTGGGACTGCAGGAAAAGCACTTAACATACATTTTCGTATTATACACTCAGTATCTATTTCTGTTCCTATTTAATTCATTGACTACAATCAATTTCTTTTGCCATGCTCTCTTCTTTCTCCTAAGAAAGTTCACAAAACATTCAGAGCTCTAATTCGTAGTTTGTTAATGCAACGAACTTTACAATGTCACCAGCAGAGAAAAAATCTTTCTTTGGTAAGGAGCAGTGGCGGATCCAGACTATGGATTTGGGAGGGGAACTTTTGTAGAAACTGTTTATTGGGGGGGGGGGGTATATTAAATGAACCCTCAAAAATATTTAAACATAAAGCTCTCTCTTTTTGCAGTGTGCTTTTTAATAAAGAATTAAATGCAATACAAATTTTTTTCGTCACAAATTCTCAAATTTTAATTTCAATCCCCGTTTGTTTGTTGTTGAACTTTTTAATTAAGAAAAAAACATTAGCAGAAACTATGAAATATAAAGAGCAATTCCACAAAAAATAAATACAAATGTGATTAAGCAATTTTGTGGCCACAAACACTTAGTAAAAAAAGATTGCTGAAAAAACCGACCTTCTCTTGTTTGAATTTACAGTAACCCCTAGTTATATCGCGTTTTTCGGGGGACAAGAAAAAAGCGCGATATATTCGACAGCGCGATATAACCGAGGTCATTAAAAATAGTTTCCTATCAGCAAGTTTTTCTCTTGGCAATGTAAAATTAAAATCAGGAATTTTCAAAAAAAAAAATGTAGATAAGCTGCACCACTGTATACGCTGCACTTCGCAAAATTACGGAGAAAAAAAATGTGTTTCATCAGATACGCCGCATCGGTGTATAAGCCGCATCAAACGTAGTTAAAAAAAATTTTCTGCAAGAACTTATGCTGCAGTATACTCGTATTGACATCGTTGAAAAACAATGACAAAGAATTGGAAACATTGATTTGAAAATAGTGTTTCAATATCATAGATAATTAAAACGTTGCAACATTTTGGCGATAACGGCAACTTATAGTAACCCGGTCCTACTCCCTGGTAGTCTCTACAGCAACCTTACTTCCCATTCCCTCAGCTACGGGCGGCGGGCGATTTTGTTTTTCGTTTGGAGTTGTTGATGTTTTTTTTCCCCGTAATTTATTCCCCTTCCTTATCACTAGCGATTTTGATTTTTTATTTGTTTTTCGTTTGAATTCGTTTTTTGATTATGTTGGTTATTGTTGATGTTTTTTTTTTCTTAATTTATTCCCCTTCGTTATCGGATCTAGGAAAGTAAAATAGCATCTGAATAAGCAGAAATGCTGTCACCCTTTTTAAAATAGAACTATTCAAGGGCGTTGCAGTAGTGGCTAAACATAGCATGCACTTAAAAAAAAAAAAAAAGACAAAAAAAAAAAAAAAAACTTTTACATCGTACAAGCCGCCATGGCGAAAAGCCGCAGGAGTGAAAAGTTAGCTTTTAAACACGTATAAACCGCAGCTTATCTGCCCGAAAATACGGTATATAACAGCACATTTTCCTTCTTTTCTGTTTGTTTTGAAAATTTGTCATATGGCTTTCTTTTCGAGCATTGCTGTGGAAATATTTTCATTTACGCAAAACTTGTTCGAATCAGTAATTTTTGTAAATCAATGATAAAAAAATTAAATAAATTCTTTCTTTCATCAACATTTTTTTTAAATTATGTTTTAAATGAGTTGTTCATTTCGAAACATTGTTAAATTTGTTGTACTCATCGTCATTCTTCGTTCTGTTAATCTCGGAACAACTTGCTCCACTCGCGGAACAACTTGCTCCCCCGTCGACGTAAGTTGGTAATTTTCGGGTTTATTTACCATAGAATTAATTATTAAAAAACCTTACGAAATAAAACTAAAAAAAAAACAGCTTTTGTATCAAAGGGACAAAGAAAAACCTTGGAATATTAATTTTAGAATCTTGTTTTCCGAACAAATTTTAAGCATGAGTAAAACACGGAACTTTTGGCCCAGCTCTCCCCTGCTTACATTTATTTTTTCTGTAAGTAATTAATGTAGAACAAATTGAATGAAAGAACTAAGACTTACCATGAGGAAAAGAAGATAGCTGAAGAACAGTTCTCATCATCAAAAAAAAAAAAAAAATCTTGAAAATAAAACGTAGCTATCACAAATAAATTTGTTATCGTTGTGGTGGTATTGTACAGCACAAAATAAGCGCACTAAACACGAAACACAGGGTTGTCAACTCTTAAAAATGCCCCCCCCCCCCTAAACTCAACTCAAAAAACCCTTAGATGCGATTGGATAATAATGACGTCATGAATCAAAAACTTTGGTTGCCACTTAAAATTGGTAGCCAAATCTCAAATATAAAAACGAAAGGAATCTGAAAAACGAAATTATTTTCCTTTTCTCTGTTCTGAAAATTTTTATGCACCTTGGCATTTTGGGGGGGGAACGTTCCCCCAGTTCCCCCCCCGTGGATCCGCGCCTGGTAAGGAGTGTGTGATAAATAATTCGATGATACTTTTGAAGTTTTTTTCCCAAATTATTTTCAAGTAATGTAACCAAACAATTTAAAGATCTTCATTTATGCAACCATACCGAATTTTGTCCAATCTGGTTTCTTAATTTTACTTGCAGATAGGGCTGCGACATCGATGTCGATGTTTTGGAAACATCGATGTTTTATAATCCAGCAAAAAAAGCTTGATAAAAATATGGGATATGCAGACGTATTAAGAAGTTTTCATCCTTAATCAGAAGTTTCAGTATTGATCTCATTAGAAAACATTTTCTATCGTTATTATCGATGTTTTACTCTCGATGTTTCTAAAACATTTCTAATTTGCTTTCGCCTTTTTTTAAAAAAAAATTATTTATTTCATTATTATTATTTATGCGAATGTTTTATATTTCAGCAAAAAGAAAAAAATATATCAAGATATGCGGCAAAAAGTTAGATCGTTAATCAGTCATTACACTATCAATCTCGTTAGACTTTTTGATCGATGTTTTTTAATGATCACTGTTTCGCGTTCGATGTTTTTTTTTCTTTCGATGTCTGTTTTACACTTCAGCAAAAAGCAATAAAAATATGCAATAAAAAAGAAACATCTTTAACAGTTCTAATATATATCGTATTGAAATAGTTTTTTTTTTTTTTTAAATTACTACCGATGATTTACGGACAATGATTTTTAAGCATCGTTGATTTTGTTTTGCTTTAGAAATTTTTTTCAATAACGGTGTTTTACATTTCAACAAAAAAAGTTTCATAAAAATGTGCAATAAATAAAAGTTATACAATTAATCGACAGTTGCAGTATCTATCTCACTAAAAAAAGTTTTCTATAATTGACATCGATGTCAAACGGTTGCTGTTTTTCAGGAGACAAAAGATAAATCTAATTGAGTGATACACTAGGTGGCCAAAAGTATCCGGACACTTTCAAAAATTTACATTTTTAGATATAACTCGAGAAATAAGTGATCAATTGTTCTTTAACTTTAGTCATACAAAATATATTCTTCACCGAACATTTCCAAGTTGAAATTAAATTACCCTTGCATTTGGGGGACGATAAGAAGGGGGTCGAAAGAAAAACCGCTTTTTAACCATAACTCTTTGAAAATAGCTCGGAATAAGCTATGCATTTCAGTAATTAATTAGCATACTATGTATAATTACTGTACAAATTCAAATGAACGTACCACTCTTACTTCCGAAGATATGAAACATTTTTTAAAAAACGGCAATTTTATTTGAAGGGTTTTTGCTCATAACACGCAGAGTTTTTGATCAAACCTTATCAAAACTTCAAGAAATATGACAAAATACAAGAGAAAGAACATACTAAAACGGTTTTTAAAAATATTAAAAATCCGATGAGATATGAACGTTAAAAGGAAATAATTTTGCACGGCGCATGCGCGAAAGACAGAAATTTATAACTACAAAAATATTGTAGCCTGGTGTATACTGCATCTGATAAAAAAAGTTCCAGTTGAATATCGTAAAAATTGAAAAAGATATCAGCGATCTAGTGAGCTGTAATTCATTCATTTGCAGTCAATTCATAAATGGAGAGGGGTTGTTCACAAATAGTGTGGGGACAATCGAGCATATTTTTCAATGTTAAATTGTATACTGTTTAAAAATTTATATTTGGCATAGAAGTCACATTTCGCCCATTCGGCCAAAAAGACCTTATAAGTAGGTAGCCAAAAGTATCCGGAGACCCCCTGAAACGTTGATTTTGAACGATGACGAAATAACCTTTATTTTAAAAATAGCTCTTTGTGGACAGACCCTCACTATGTATGTATTGTCTGCGAATGAATGAAATACAGCTCACTAGACCGCTGATATCTTTTTCAATTTTTATGATATTCAACTGAAACTTTTTTTATAAGATGCAGTATATACCAGGCTACAATATTTTTGTAGTTATAAATTTCTGTCGTTCGCGCATGCGCCGTGAAATTTTTTTTCCTTTTAACGTTCATATCTCATCGGATTTTTAATATTTTTAAAAACCGTTTTAGTATGTTCTTTCTCTTGTATTTTGTCATCTTTCCTGAAGTTTTGATAAGATTTGATCAAAAACTCTGCGTGTTATGAGCAAAAACCCTTCAAATAAAATTGCCGTTTTTTAAAAAATGTTTCATATCTTCGGAAGTAAGAGTGGTGCGTTCATTTGAATTTGTATAGTAATTATACATAGTATGCTAATTAATTACTGAAATGCATAGCTTATTCCGAGCTATTTTCAAAGAGTTATGGTCAAAAAGCGGTTATTCTTTCGACCCCCCTTCTTATCGTCCCCCAAATGCAAGGGTAATTTAATTTCAACTTGGAAATGTTCGGTGAAGCCTATATTTTGTATGACTAAAGTTAAAGAACAATTGATAACTTATTTCTCCAGCTATATGTAAAAATGTGAATTTTTGAAAGTGTCCGGATACTTTTGGCCACCTAGTGTATATAGAGGCGCAATGTATTGGGGAGTATCTGTATTACTGTACATTTAAATGTGTAAGTAATTTTCATAAAAAAAGATCGATGTTTTGAAACATCGATGTTTGAAAACATCAATGTTTTTTGGTTGATGTATCAACACCATCGATGTCTTAATTTCGAAACATCGATGTTTCGCCTTCGATGTCGCACCCCTACTATTTTATCAATATTTTTGAGGTTGACATTTTCCCTCAATTCTGGAATTTTTTCAAGAAGTCTTCGCGTGCCACTGTTACTGCTCTGCCGTGCCACATTGTGGCACGCGTGCCGCGGGTTGGCCACCACTGATTTAGGCCTTCAGAACATACATGTGCAATGTGGCCTGTTAGCTCTTTCACCAAGTATCATTATAGAGTGCGAACGTAAAATACCTCTGCCAGTTTCTGCTGATCACTGGCGTTGTACCTCGCCAAGACTGTTTCAATTGTCTCGGCAAGACCAGCCTGCTCCACTCCGATCATGGTTGGTTGAAACACGATCTCGGGGACCCTAGGAGATAAAGGAAAGGTAAGCCATCTTCATTTAAAAACTTTTCCAACTACATGAGTTGAAAATTCTGGAATGTGTGGCTTATGAAAATTGAGATAGTAAAGATTACAAATGTAAATGATAGCTGGATGTTCCCATCAGAATTACACGTTAAAAATTTAGGTATTAAAATATTTAGGGTTGATAATATGTCTTAAGGAAAAAGGTTTAGGATGTTAATCCTCAACCCTTTCATTACAGTATGTCTATATCTGCATATGTACTAGGAATACACCAGTATGTATTAATAAAATAAAAAAATACTAGTTTTAAAAATGCTCACCTAATTCTTTCGAGACCCAAATGGAGTTGATAGTACTCAGCAAAATTAAAAGAAAAATTTGTTTCACACCTAAAAATAGAAATTAAATTAATCTCACCAAAGTACTAATCATGATATTTTAAACTAACAATAGTACAAAAATGAAAAAAATACTAACTTTGAAAATTCCCTACTATATTCAGATAATATCTCATCAAGGATCTTTATTTGTTCCTTTTTTTCCTCTAACTCCATTGTCTGCAAAAGATTTATTACATCCAAACAACAGACAAGAATCCAAATTAATGTTCAAGAAATCAAAATGGTAAGCAGATTTAGCATTTAATTAATTTATCATTTTACCACTTTTACAAAAAAAAAAAAAAAAACATTGCTTTCTGTAAAAATATAGAACAAAAGATAAAATATAATAATTGAATACATTATTTTTCAGAGATGACTTTTAACATGTAGGGTGTAATTGAAAAACTTAATTTATAATTGCATAATTTGAAAGTTATCTGTAAAAGAATATTGAAATTTTCTGTTTTTTCCAAGCGTGATTAGAGCTAAACACTACTTTTTAATTTCTAATGCAAATGATAAGAAATGGCCCACTTTAGAGGGTTATAAACTAATGTCTTTTTTTATGATGAGAGCAGTGATTGGTTTTCACTTTCAAAATGTATTTTTAACCAAAAAAAAAAGTCTGCCACCTTGTCTTGTGGTCAGAGATGTCTGATTGTGATGCGGTGGCCGCTGGTTCGAATCCCGGCTTGGGCATTAACGTACTGTCCCTCTTTCCCAGGGGCGTAATATTTCAGACCGGCTCAGCTCCCCCGGAAAAATTTCTTTACTACAACATTCTGTAACACATTTTTTCCCCTCAAACCTGTTTTCGAATGTGTGATCTACTTTCCCTAGGAAATTCCCGCAATGTCACCAAAAATTGTCAAAAGTCATTTTTTTTAAAGGTAACATTTGGAATTTTTTTCATTAGAAAAGTTTGAGATTTCCTGTTCCTGAGCAAATATTCTATCAAAAACTAAGTTCATAATTAAAAATGCAAAAATATAGTTCAACTTGTCTTTCTGGGGAAAGATACATTAGCAATGTTTTTAAATTCATCTACTCAAGCTCGGATACCCGAGTGGTATAAGTAACAACAACCAAAAAAACTTACATATTGTTGAATGGACTGCATTTCCACTGGATCAGCAAAAACCCCTAAATAAATAAGATTAAAAAAAACATTTTAGTCTTTTCTGAGGTTATAATTTCAGTAGGGTTCCAATATTGAGCAACACAATGCTGCACATCAAGGAATGAGAATTACCTCCAAATAAGTCATTGGCTGTGGTGGAACTGAATCCCCCAATGTGAGTGCTTTTGAGCCTGTCTGAAGACAACTTCTGGCGCGCCTCAGACACTTCCTGAAATTGAAGGAACCAGTCAATCGTAAGAAAAGACGAATAAATAGCTACTGTAGAACCTTATTCATCCTGATCTAAGGATTATACAGACCAAATTTGCGGTTTTAAGAGCAATTTTATATTTACATAGATAATTTTAAATTGTGATAGCAAGAATATAACTGAGAAAAATACGCAGGAATAGTATGCAGAAAATTTGCTTTTTATTTTGATTTAATGAAGAGCTTCTGCATAGTTTGTACAATAAATTATGAAAATCTAACTAATACCACTGCAGCTGAACTATAATGATAAATCGTTAGGTTGACCATTCCTTATTCAAACGTGCATGTTTGCAGCAGAAGGTAGTCAACCAGTTTTTGTTAAGAAATTATGTGAAATTTTTTTTGATGTCCTTTAAACAATTATATTTAATTTTGCTACAAGGCGGGTATTTGATCGTGTAACGAATGGTAAGTCTGTTTGTTTAAGGATTTGCTTTGGTTATTACTCATAGTCTCCAGACTTTTGATCATCCGGATTTCCTTTGGTTCCGGTTGGTCCGGATAGCTGAGATTGTATTGTACCAATGTAAATTGAACAAAATATTTTACGCTCCTTTTAAATGTTTATTGATATCAATAGAATGTAACTTATAAGTTCTCTGAACAGAAACTACGAGTATTTAAGGAGGAAAAACTAATAAAAATGAACAACAGACAGAAAATTGCTCCCCAATTAATTGAGAGGTGATGATATGAACAAGATTCTAACTATACTGCTAATGCATCAAAGTCATGACTTATTTCATTTCAATTTTCAAAAAATCTATACATAATGATCGAAATGTGTACTACAAGAGCTAAATTGGTTTGAATGCCTGCGGCGTGAATGTGTTAATCCAACCGAAAATGTTCATTAGTCATTTTTTAAAAAATCATAAGTTTTTTTTATACTTCTTAAAATTTTCTCAGAAAGAAAAGGTTTGAGTGTAGCAGGAACTTTTTTTAAATGCAGAAAATCAAAAAAAAAAAAAAAGAAAGAAAGAAAAAAAGCATGAATTCACTAAATAGTTATTTGTAAAATCATTGACTTGTAAAATTTGCTGTATTTTCTGATATCAATCCTACACCATAAATGTAATGTTAAAAATTTAAAATGTCAATCATTATATGAATACTGTAGTATTTATAATCAACAAATATAACATCTAGGATAAAATAATCTTGTTAGTTGTACATCTACAAAATTTTTTTGAATGGACACAAATATTGACATTATTAATTGTTGCAAGTGATTTCCAAACATTTCAACAAAAGGCGTTACAGTGAGCATTTATTCAGTTACTAGAAGCTCAACAATAACCTATCTAAAGCGACTTTGGTAGAATGGAGAAAAAGTAGTTCCACAAGACAGTTCTGAATTTAATTACCTTTCTTTTCTGTTTCACATCATTGATCCAAGATTCTGCATCAGTGAAGTTCCTGAGATTTAACTCTTCACACCAGTTCTTCAGTGGAGAATCCTGAAGCAGAAATCAAAAATAATAATCAAAATATAGTTTAAAAAACTGAAAAATATATGTATGTATGGGCATAAGTATGTATTCATCTTGCATAACTCAAAAACGGTATAGGGTAGAACAATCTCGTTTGGCATGTAGGCTCTGAGGCGGATCTAGTTGTGATCTCCCTTTTTTGGTGCATTCGAATAATCCCAAAGGGGTAAACTGTTAACTTCAATGCAAACTAGAAAGTGATGTTATGATTTGGCCGCCACTTGGCGATGTATCGCTATTCTTTCGGTTGCCAATTCGGCGACATATCGCTGAATTGGCGACAAATTTGGAGAAAATTTTTTTTTTTTTCAATTTTGGTTACATTTGGCACTGCTGGCGATATTTTGCGAAGAATCTATTAAATGATGTTAAACTCAGCGATATTTAGACTACAAATCATTGTAAAACATTTTTCTGCTTAATTTGCAACAAAATAGGGGTATAAATGTGTGAATTGTTATTTTGCTCACTCTAAGATACTATTTAAACACTAAAGACATACATTATGAAATTTAAACGTAAAAGGAAGTAGTGTGGTGTCCACACCAGTGGTTGGAAAAACTACATATTTTTCGTAGCGAACTACAACTACAACTACTTTCTTATAAATGTAGTTAACTACAGCTACAACTACTTTTTTTTAAATGTAGCGCGCTACACTACTTTTGAAATGTAGTTACTACTTCGCTACTTTTAAAAAAAAAAATAAATAAAAAGAATACACCGTTTGAGGATTGAACTAAAAATTCGAAATGTGGTTTAGATTAAGGTAGATTGGGGGAAGATGCCGTTTTGGCGAAGATGCCATAACAATGTGTTTCACTCACAAGCATAAAAAAAAAAAAAAACACTTGTTTTTTTTTTTTTTAATTCTTTTTGCACCAATATGTCCTTTTAAGCCCTTTTGTAACAATTTTTTCATAACAGCATAGTCAATTCAGGAAATGCTGGAAATTTATCAAACATTCATTATTTTCTCTGCCAAGGTACATTTAATGCGAATATTCGCGGAATATGAACATTGCGATGCCAACCTAATCAATGATTTGCACAGGTCAGATTCGACCTAGTTTCTTTCTCTCCTTCTTTTTTTTTTCTTTTTTTTTAAAAGAAAAGTTTAAAAGTAGTTTCTAGAAATCGCTACAAACTACTATTTTTTTGTATCGCGCTACTCACTACTCTACTTTTTCTAAAAAGTAGTGCGCTACACTACAAACTACTAAAAAATGTAGCTACTACAGTAGATTCGCTATTTGTAGCGCGCTACTTCCGACCACCAGTGGCGTAGCAAGGCCTGATGAAACCCGGGGCGGAGCTCAATTTGTCACCCCCCCCCCCCAATATTTCAAGCAAAACAACAAATTAAATTTGTTATTTTTTTTTATTTTTATTTATTCGGTATGAAAAGTATTATATTCCGCCTGTAAAAGTGTTTATAGAGTCATTCCACGTCAACTGGACCAATTTTTCAAATCGTCCCCACTCGACCATCTCCGATTTGGATTTGATTTTACAGAGGTGTAGACATGCCTATGAAACTAACTTGTGCAAATTTTTAGCTTTCAAGATCCAAATCTGGAGGAGCTAGGATCCCGCAAAAAATGTGGCCCAAAATGGCGGATGAACTTCATGAAACAAGTTGCAATGTTTAGGTCAAGGTTGCAGAAAATTTTATCACAGTGGAAGCCTAATTTTTTTTTTTTGGAGCTTAAAGTACTTTTGGTTGTCAACACTCTCCAGTATATTCTTTGAGATTGCGCTTATTAGATTTTGTGTAGCATGTGCCTAAACTTGCGAAAAAACGCGGTGGGCAATTTTTTTCCTGGATTTCAGGGTGTCATAAATTTTTAACCAAAAAACTTCAAAGGTTTATACTTCGTAGTTTTATTGTCCAAATACTTGTTTTTAATGTTTTACAGCTACAGAGCTTAAATATTGTATTTGTAAAAGATATTGGCACCCTAAGTGTCGATGAAAACGCTTCTTTTGAAAAATCGCCTGTTTTCAACTCCCTATATCTCAGGTTTGTCACCTAAGACCATTTTTTCTTTGGCACCACTAGAAAGAATAGATTTTTTCCTATCGAAATGAGTTTTTTTTTCGATGGTGTTCTTTCGAATAAGGATGAAAAAATTAGCTTGAAATACTATCTGTTATGAAGAATTGGCATAATTAGGTTAAGACTGCAGAAAATTTTATCACACTGGGGGCCTAATATTTTTGGAATTTAAAGTACTTTTAGTTGTCAATACTCTCCAGTATTTTTTGTGAGATTGAGCTTATTAAATTTTGTGTAGCACGCATGTCAACTTACGAAAAAACGCGGTGGGCAATCTTTTTCCTGGATTCATAAATTTTTAACCAAACAAATTCAAAGGTTCATATTTCGTAGTTCTATTGTCCAAATACTTGTTTTTAATGTTTTACAGCTGCAGAGCTTAAATATTGTATTTGTAAAAGATATTGGCACCCTAAGTGTCTATCAAAATCATTTTAATGGAAAATCGGCTGTTTTCAACTCACTGTATCTCAAGTTTGTCACTTTCAACCGTTTTTTTCGTTGGCACCATTAGAAAGAACAGATTTTTACCTATCGAAATGAGTTTTTTTTTCGATGGTGTTCTTTCGAATAAGGAGGAAAAAAAAGCTGGAAGTTTTGTCAGTTGTGAAGAATTGGCATAATTAGGCTAAGACTGCAGAATATTTTATTATAATAGAAGTTCGAATTTTTAACAACTTAAAGTACATTTAGTTGTTAATAGATTCTAATAATTATGTGATTTCCAGCTCATTAGCTTTTGTGTAGCATACATGAAAATTATTGGCAATTCCTGTTTGAAAAATAGCTTGATTTCAATGAACTGTAACTCAGGTTTGTCACCTTCCATCATCTTTTCGTTAGTACTACTATAAATAACAGATTTTTTCTTATCAGAGTATTTATATAAACAACTAAATGTACTTTAAGTTGTTAAAAATTCGAACTTTTGGTATAATAAAATTTTCTGCAGTCTTAGCCTAATTATGCCAATTCTTCATAACTGACAATACTTCGAGCTATTTTTTTCTTCCTTATTCGAAAGAACACCATCGAAAAAAAAACTCATTTCAATAGGAAAAAATCTGTTCTTTCTAATGGTGCCAACAAAAAAACAGTGGAAGGTGACAAACTTGAGATACAGTGAGTTGAAAACAGGCGATTTTTCATTAAAATGATTTTGATAGACACTTTTGACAACAATATCTCTTACAAAATCAATATTTAAGCTCTGCAGCTGTAAAATATTAAAACCAAGTATTTGGACAATAGAACTACGAAACATGAACCTTTGAATTTGTTTGGTTAAAAATTTATGAATCCAGGAAAAAGATTGCCTAACGCGTTTTTTTGCAAGTTAACATGCGTGGTACACAAAATTTAATTAGCTCAATCTCACAAAAAATACTGGAGAGTATTGACCACTAAAAGTACTTTAAACTCCAAAAATATTAGGCCCCCAGTGTGATAAAATTTTCTGCAGTCTTAACCTAATTATGCCAATTCTTCATAACAGACAGTATTTCAAGCTAATTTTTTCATCCTTATTCGAAAGAACACCATCGAAAAAAAAACTCATTTCGATAGGAAAAAATCTGTTCTTTCTAATGGTGCCAAAGAAAAAATGGTCTTAGGTGACAAACCTGAGATATAGTGAGTTGAAAACAGGCGATTTTTCAAAAGAAGCGTTTTCATCGACACTTAGGGTGCCAATATCTTTTACAAATACAATATTTAAGCTCTGTAGCTGTAAAACATTAAAAACAAGTATTTGGACAATAAAACTACGAAGTATAAACCTTTGAAGTTTTTTGGTTAAAAATTTATGACAACCTGAAATCCAGGAAAAAAATTGCCCACCGCGTTTTTTCGCAAGTTTAGGCACGTGCTACACAAAATCTAATAAGCGCAATCTCAAAGAATATACTGGAGAGTGTTGACAACCAAAAGTACTTTAAGCTCCAAAAAAAATTAGGCTTCCACTGTGATAAAATTTTCTGCAACCTTGACCTAAACATTGCAACTTGTTTCATGAAGTTCATCCGCCATTTTGGGCCACATTTTTTGCGGGATCCTAGCTCCTCCAGATTTGGATCTTGGAAGCTAAAAATTTGCACAGGTTAATTTCATAGGCATGTCTATACCTCTGTAAAATTTGATCCAAATCGGAGATGGTCGGGTGGGGACCACTAGTCCACTTGACATGGAATGACTCTATATGAACAAAAACCAACTACTGAAAATTTTCTAACGCAGCATTTTTCGTGCAAGAAAAGAAAAAAAAAATGAGACAATTTGTTAAATCGCGCCTTCGTCCCCGAAATACATACGAGAGAGTGAAAAAACATTGTTGCATTTTGATTTGTAGTAAGTATAAAAACACGCAGTATATCCGCTGGGCTGTGGAGTAGGCGAAAGAATACCCGACTCTTCTACGAACATAAATATAGTGCCACTTCCATTTTAAATCAGGCAGGTATAGCACAGAACAGTGACGCAAACAGAAAATATTTTAGGAGGGGGGCGCTCAGAAAAATTGGTTCGGGGGGGGGGGGGAGTCCCTCCGAAAATTTTTTGAAATATTAGTCCTGAAAGCGCAGTTTCAAATGGTCTCTGGTGCAAGGGCAGATTTATCTTCTTGTTAAGGAGGGGGTCATTAGTCTTTTTTTTTTGCATAAATAAGAGGAGTGAGGGACAAATTTTGGAAATATATCCCCAAAACACTAGTTTAGCCTACTTTTTTTCCTTTAAGAGGAGGGGGGGGGTTATGCCTCCCCTCTGGAACTGTGCCTGCCCTGGTGATGTTTGGGGAATGGAAAGGACTTCGATGAAAAATTTTTGAAACTGTAATCGCGAGTATAGGCGCGATAATTAAGTTTCAAAGACCCAACTACAGACGAACTTTGATGATGTAGAAAGAGGAGCTCTCTGCTGGAAACATTTCGAAATAGAAATCTCAAAAAAAAGGTGTTTTAGCGATAATCAGTGATGTTAGGGGGTGCTTAAATTTTTCCAAACCTTTTCAGATTTCTGACGATAGTAATCACCCAAAATATATAGAGGACTGCTTGCTAAGCGTATCATCCAATTATCGTTTTAATCACATAATTTTTGACGATCTTGGATGATATTAGAGAGAAGAGGGTTGGGACCCTTGTCTGAAAATTTTCCGAGTCTTACAACACGGTTGTAGACCATATTTAGTAGCATTAGGGGGCAGGGGCTCGGAAATTTTTAGCACTTGAAGCTTGAAAAAGCAGCTCTAAAAAATGTCGATGTTATTAGAAACAATGGCAGATCTAGCTTCTGGTTTGGGGAGTGGGGGGGGGGGGGGTTCTGCTGAGATTAACTACTGAAATTTGTTTGAAAAATTAGTTTTATAGTTTTTGGGGATGTTAGAGGGAAGAAAGATGCGGTGAACTTTGAGACAACTTAGAAGCTAAAGTCTTATAAATGTGATTATCGTTCATGTTTATAGTTAGGGCAAAGGTTGAGGCTCAGGGACCGTCCCAAATCAATTTTTTGATAAATAGATGCATATCTATCCCCACCTCTGCAATTTTTCATAATTGAAGTATCAAAAATGGAAAATTTGACGAATTTTTTATTCCATACCCCACGGTATTAAGAGGGATTCAAAGGCACTGCCCCTTAATTTTTATTGAAATTTTAGTTTTAAAAACTAAAATTTTAATGAGCTTTGACTTTGTAGAGAAAGGAGGTCGGGACTTTCTGCACGAATCCTAAACCCGAAAATAATTTAAACTAGAAAAACTAATTAATGAATAATTTAGATTTAAAAAAATCAGTAAATTATTTAAATTAAAAAATACATTTATGAATAGTTGAAACAAAAATAAATTAGTTTAGTCCCCCCCCCCCCAAAAAAAAATTGATGGAGCAACTTGCACCATAATCCCCTCCTCCCTGTGGGCACTCCTGGCACCAGCCGCCTATGAACATTTTAATTTCAGTTTCAGAAGGTTTTCGATGGGAGCCCTAAACCCATGACGTCATCAAGGACAGCCTTAAATAACGTCAATTCTGAAAAAAAAAAAACGAAATGAGCTCAAACCCTTTTCCTTCTCTCTATGACCACAGAAAAATTGACCCATCTCCGAAAGCTCTGACACTAAAGCTTCCTTTTCCAATAACTTCCTGTAGTAAAATTTTAAAAAGTGTGTGCGGGGAGGGGGGGGGGGTGCTAAGCCTGATCATATCAGCCCCCTCAAAAATTCTAACGTATACGCCATTGTCATAATATGACAGTAAATTAAAATGTTTTCTATACCATTTACCGATATGCTTCCCATTTATTCACATGTATTTTAAAACGAAAAACACATGCATTTGAATTAAATATTAAATTAAAAGCAAACAGTAATCATTTCTTTCCGTGTTACCTTTTTGGTGAAGCAAATGACAACTAAGGCGGAAGATCCACGTCCCGAAGACCCGACAGGAAAAAATTTCTTTCAACGAAAACGTCTTTCTTCCGCAAACTGCCCTTTCTACTTTTCTGAAGCCTTCAAGCTCCCGCCAAAAATCATCACTCTCCAGACCGACACTTACACTATACTAAAATGCAACTTAATTTGGCAGTGACGTCACTACGGGTGGAGCCAATAAGAGCTCACAAGCAGTCAGCGATCTCCTCTAATTCGCCAAATAGGTTGTGACGTTTTATCTAGCTCGTTTTTCATAGTCTTTTCATTTCATTTCTCACTCCAGAGTCGACCCTGGACCTACCACAACTTCGTGGTTTAACCGGGATAGGGCCCTGAAGAGAGCTTTGTTCTTAATTTTGAACCAGAACCTAGGGTCGAGCAAACCCTAGGGCCCAGCACCCCTAGAAGTATCGTTTCACTTGGAGGACTTTGTGACCACGACATTTTTAACGTTCCCCAGCCACCTTTAATCAAGACGGTGGATCTTTGATCGGCTGGGATCGAACCCGGGTCTCTCCGGACACGAGTCCGATGCCTTACCGATCGGGCCACCACGGCCCTTTTTCATAGGCTAAGGAATATTTCTACTGGTTAAAAAAAAATATCACAAAAGTGATAAAAGAAAAGAACTAAAAATCATAGCTCGTATTCCAATTTTAGAAAATTTTATCTATCAGTTTTTTTTTTTGAGCCTGATATCATTGGTACCTCGCAGCACTCCTCATCTGTCGCTAAAGCACCCCTATATGCCACAGCACCCAGTTTCGGAACCTCTACCAAACGTGATAATTTTCCTCCAGTAAAAAAAATGTAAAATATCTAACCAAAGTAATGGCTGCTTTCTTATATACGGTAAAAGACAGTGCCTCCTTCCCTCCCCATATTTCATTAAGCTCACGTCATATCATTCAAGCACATATATTTATGCAATAAACATACAAGAGTTCCAGGAACCGATGCCAATTTTAAAAATGTGGTTTTTTTGGGGGAGGGGTGGAGGTTACACAAAAATTCAAATTCAGCACGGGCATTTTGTCACCCCCTCCATAGCTGGCACCCGGGGCGGGCCGCCCCCCTCGCCCCCACCTTCCTACGCCACTGCCGACCACTGGTCCACACCAGATATTTTGTTATTACATTAAAACCCTCATAGAACAGGTTTACACCTATTGTAATTATTATTCTTCAAAAGTTCACATATAAAATCTAACAACAAATTTCACTACAGTCGAATCTCAATAACTCGAAGTTTTATAACTCGAATATCCCTTTATTTTGAAGTTTTTATTGGGTTCCCAGACTCTTGAGAACGCTGTGGGAGCTTCCTATAACTCAAACTACTGATACCTTGAAGCTTTTAGCTGTTTCCTTGGGACTTTCAGTTATCGAGACTCGACTGTATATTAATTTTTAGCAGTTATATCCAGTACAATCAAGGGAGGGGAGTGGCGTGCATTAATCAGCAAAACAATACCTGAGATTCATCTTGCTGTGCTGCAATCAAGTTTTTCGTCTTCCTCACAATACAGTTCAATTTTTTGATGCCAGCTTGCAACTCTGCGGCGGTAGAGTAGCCCAGATCTTGAAGAGCCTAAGAAGACAAAACACAGCATTTAAGTCCAAAAACAAATGCAGTTAAGATTTCAAACATACCTAGAAAAAAAAATGCATCAACTGCAAGAAAGGATGGGTATCAGGGCACATGTGCTTTGGAAATCTTTAGAGCAGTATTTCTGGTTTGGTTTCCAGAAAGCAGCAGGCTGTTGGCACAAAGAAGGGATGGCCAACATGCGGCAAGCGCGCCACCCTGTGTCATGGCAGATTAATGGCCCTGTGTCATGGCACGCGAAGGCTTGTTAAATATTCTTAAAAATTGAAAAAGAATATCATTTTCGGGAATTTTGTCAAACTTTAAAAACCCTACTAACTTTTAACCCTACACTGCATGATTTTTTGGTCTTTGAAAAAACTATATATATATTTCAATGTAATAAGAAAACATTAGTAAACATTTTTTAAAATTTAATTTTGAGGATAGATGGTTATATTTGCTTTAAAGATACCTAATACTTACTTTTTATGCTTGAGTTATGCTTGCTAATACTTACTTTTTATGCTTCCATATGCTTGGTCATAAGGATAAATAGTCCATGTATCCAATTGGCAACGCTATGCAGTGTAGGGTTAAGGAAAGTTTTTAAATCTTATAATTCATTTACATTTGATATGAACATAATGATCAAGACATTGACGTTCAAAACATGGTCAGTATAATTGCTTTATCTAGAACTATAGTCATGCGCACCACCGATGACTTTGGCATATTTCACCATATTTCTTATTATTTCTTCACTATTCACAATTTAAAGCATCTTGAGTAAAAATACCAACGTATTTTGAAGAAAAAGAAGGATGTTTTAATTTGATTGCATCCCGAGGCTTGCATATAATACCTAATAATGGGTTACTTGCCTTTATAGGCAAGTAACCCAGATTTAGGTTGCAGATCGGAAGAAAAAAAAATCAATGAAAAGTAAGTTCATAATGCGGAAAAAAAAAGAAAAAATTGGAGCAGATTTCAGACGTTGGCAGATTTGTGGCTCTCCACTGTATTTATCATAAAGCATTGAAAAAGTTGGAAACTAACCATAATAAACTTAATCTTGCCTTTCTCAAAAAATCCTCTTGGAGACGTATGAAGTAAAGCCCCCAAAAGTGTTAGATGTAGGATTGTACTTTAACACACAATGGTTGAACCCAATTAAAAAAAAAAAAAGAAAGAAAGAAAAGAAGAACAAAGAAAAAAAAAACATGACATCCGATCAATTAAACTTTTTTTTGTGTGAAGGAAAAATTCATAAACAAATTTGGAAATTGCAAATGTGTGCATCAAATAAACTCACCAAAACTGCTTCATCATCTCCTTCTTCGAGTAGCTCCTGGACAGTTAAGTATTCTTGCAGTCTCTCTTCATCAAAGGAAAGCTGAAAGGGGAAGTAAATTTCAGCACGTCACAAGAAAGAAAAAAGAAAGTGGAAATTAAAATGAAAATAAACGTTAGTTTTTGTTATAGAAGCATTTTTTTTTCTTTGGTGGTAGGATATGAAAATATATCAGAACAGTGGAACCTCAATAATCTGGACTAGTAGAGAATCCTGGGCGTCTGAATAAATGTAAGTACATATTAAACAAAATAACCTTCAAACTGGGCCAAGATACATTTATCAGCTACAACATAGTAAAAATTGTATTTTAAATTCAAGAGAATGAAATAATCCAGTTTTGTTAACTCAAATTCTCATAGCTTAAATATTCCGTTATCTTGAACTTTTCATTGAGTCCCAAAGTTTCATGAAGGCCATGGGAACTTCTTATAACTCGAAGCTTTAAGAGGTCCTTTAGGACTTAGAGTTATCGAGACTCAACTGTTTAAAACTGCACAACAAAAAATTGCAAAATACAGTCTACAAAAATACATGATTGCACTAATTCATCTTTAATTTATACAATATGTATATCTAAATGGCTCTCCAGATTAAGTAGAGTCCAGTTTAATAGTGTTTGGATTAATGAAGGTTTATTGTATTCCCAGTTTTATATTTAGCACAAGTATTTTCATTGTAAATTATTTCTTCAAATACATAGGAAATATCAAGCTCATGGGGGTGAAGTTTCAGACTGGTATTCCGTTCTTGTTTTTCAGCGGTGTTCAGTATAAAATAAAAGCAGATTTTATCTCAACTTTTTTTGCACTTCTATTGATGCCTTGACAGAGTAGAAATTTGGAAAATATTTTCATTCAAATTTTTATTCACAGAAAATGGTAGCGTTATTGTTTTCAAAATACATAAATAAATAACTTTCTTTTGTCTGGATAACAAGAAAATTATAGGTCAAAAATAACAGTACTTGTATGAAATCTTTAGTTAAACATTAGATGATTTTGGCAACTGAGTCAAAACAAGAACCATTAAAAAAAACACATGAAAAGGATTCATCTAGTTATTTCGAAATACTTAGGATTAAGTCATTAAGTTGAATGCAGGTTATTATAGTATCATGAAACTAAAAAAAATTAAATGCAGAATAGAATTTTCCCAAATTATCTGGTTTTAGTAGTGCTAAATAATAGCAGATATAATACTCAGCCAATTAAAATTGCTTTGAAATGTAATGTTTTATTTAAATTAATTTAATTTAAGCTGACTATTGAAATATGTAAAAACTTTTGTTGATACTTAGATGAAACATTGAAACAATGCAAGAATCTCATCAAGAATTACAGCATTTATAAATTATCAAAATCATTATTCAACAACTTAAACAGGGGCAACACACTTTTTCCGCCCGTTGCTTCAGTCTCATAGCTTGGACTCTTTTTAGCAGAGCCTGACACTTCTCCATTTTGCTGCTATTACTGGTTGATGAACCTGGCAACTGAAAAAAAAAAGTTTTAAAGTACATTAAAAGTAGTAACTATGCGAAAAGCAAGCCTAACTTCCTTTAACATTTTACTTTACTACAATACATTTGTTAGAATATATCCCACTTTTTTTCACATACTGTCGGTTCCAAGAAATATTATTTGATAAATCGGGATATTTGTTTAAAGGGGGAATTTTTTAACATTGCCTATATGGCATGAGAAAATACGAGATGTTTTATTTGTATAAGCAGGGTATTTGTTTATCCGTTACACGATTAAGCAGGGCCGCTAGTATATTTTTAAGTTGTAAGATTTTTTATTCCTCTGCATAGTCAGTAAGTTATGACAGCACACAATGAAAAAGAATGTCAAATTTTCAAGACTACCCCGAAATCAAATTACTCAAATCATTGTGAGGAAGACATTATAAAATTTAACTTTCAGACTAGATCTAAAACAGATTGTCAACCATTGATATGGTGGACTAGCTAAAATTTGATCAGTTCTCACCTCAGCAATTTTTACCTGAAAAAGCTACTAAGTTTAATTATTCCAAAAAGTAAATAAATAAATAATAATAACAGCATATTATACAATATTTTTAACATTGTTTTAGTAATTACGTGTCATAAATTTATGTGCTTTTTCTCAAGGATTCATTTATTAATGTACAATAATTACAATATAATTACTGAACTTTGAATTCGAGTATTATTGAAAGTAGGGTTTTAGTTGAAGTAGAACTCAGCAGAGCGCCTTTCCCCTAAAATGTATGGTTTTTGATTGTAAAAATAATGCAAATGCAATGTAAATTGGTTTTAAAGCATTGGTATTACTTTAATACACATACACAGTAAAATTAATATTATTATTATTATTATTGAGAGGAGGTCGGGGGTGTTGGAGAGAGAGAGAGAGGAAAAAAAATAGCCTGATTGTTTTTTCAAATTTTTATCGGTTTGTGAGTCAATAGGGGTTGAGAAATACCATTCTAATGGATACGTTTTGCAACTTTTACAAGTTTAGTTAGCAAAGCAAAAGTTAAGTCAGAGTTTTAAAAAGTTCAACCTTATTGAATCAGGAATAATACTTACTGTAGCATACGGAAGTTGAACAATATGGGTATTATTTTTGACATAAGCTTCATTTTCCCACTTTTGTACATCTTCCATGTAAGAGGAACTCACATACATGTGTTCATGGATCAGACTCTAACATGAGCAGAATGCAAATAACATTAGAAACATATAATAACATATTCAAGATTTTTAAAACATAATAACTTTAAAAAACCTTTAAAGGCACTCTAATTATAAGAGAATATAAAAACACGGAGCTCTAAGCCATTTTACAGACATACACATCACTAACAGATACATAAAACACAATTTAAAAGTGAAACTTAATAAAGTTACACATCAAAATTATAATTGTATGTTTTACAAATATTTTACATACCAACACATTCTATTTTTACACATTATGCTAAAATTATAGTCAAGTCTGCATATACTAAAATCCCTATAAGTGAAGATAACCTTTTTAATTTTATTTGTAACAATTAATTTCCAGCAAGTTCCACTAGAGACCGAAGGCAGTTCCAACTGACTGACATTTTCAAAACAAAACCATAAGCATTTTGTCACATAAAAATCCCCCCTCCCTCCTCAGATTATTTTTCTTTTTAAGCTGTATTTAATGTCATAATTGAATTCCCATAATAAATTTTGGATGATTTTCAACTATTTAAAAAAAATAGCCAGAAAATATTGCTGAACTTCAATCACAACATTAAATTTAGCTTAAAAAAAGAACGTGAATTCTATCTTTTATTCTGAGTTACATACATACATACTAACAAATAAACAAGCAATCCCACATGTGAAACTAATAATTAAATTATAGTTTAAAAAAACTAAAAATACGCTTTTAGAGTTAATCAAACTAAAAAGCTTTAAACCATGATGTATTATAAGTTTACATGCACTTATAAAATACATCAACATGTAATATAGTTAGCCTTTAGTATTAAGAATAGTATTAAATATATTACTTTTATATTTGCAAAGAACCTGAATTTTATCTTTTATTCAAAGTTACATACGTACAAACAAACAAACTGACAAACAGACTCATGTGTGAAACTAATAAAAGCGTATTAAAAAGTAAAAAAAGATGGCAAAGTATTTTTCAAATAATGTAAAAAACCCACTCACCTCTGTACGGCTGGGTGTGATGACCGAAGAATGGACCGGGTACTTGAGTTGCAGCAGTCGCTGGAGGAAGTTGACCATGTGCTGCGACCCCACATTGATGCGCTTGGCATTCCGGACATCGAACTTTGAACGCACCACGGGCAGCACATGGGTGGCAGTGTGCCCCAAGGATACAACAAGCCCAAACACACCTGAAGAGACAATGAGAGATGAGTTTCCCTGAGAGCTTAAGGAAATTACTTTTTTATTTACTAATTGCAAAATTGATTTAAATGTTTGGAAATTTGTGCTGATAAATATTGTTCTAAAAATTATAATTGCTTCTTAAATTTCTTTCAAATACAATTACAAATGCGATGACCAGCAACAGGCTCTGGCCCAAACTGGGCTAATCCTGGTCGAATTATAGACCCCAATGAAGATCAATGGCCCTCTTAAAGCTATTTACTCCATTGCTGCTCCTTACCGACTCTTCTGGTAAACTGTTCCATGCTCTCACTATACTGCTAAAATAGTAATTTTCGTGAATTTCCAGCTTAGCCTGAGATTTAAACAGCTTAAAATAATTACGCCCTTGTCCTACTTTCCGTACAAAAATCTAACATCATTCATTTTAATAAATTTAAACAACTGAACCATCTCCCCTCTGATTCTCCTTTACTCACGACTATACATATTAAGCATTCTAAGTCCGGAATCATAGTCTAAATTAGAAAATCCATTTACTAACCTTGTAGCCCTTCTTTGTACCCTTTTGAATAAATTTGCATTTCCAATAAATTTCATGTTTATTTTACTTTAAGCAACTGGAACATTTTGTTCATCTTATCCATAATGCTGCAAAGTTTGACATAACAGTTGTTAAACCAGAAAAACCATTCAAGATGTCACAGCCCACACTGTGATTTTTAATTCCCTCCCATTACATTAGTATAACTATCTTTTATTTTTATTTTTTGCTTAACTTTTAGGATTTTCTTAATAGGCTATGTTTTCCACCTCTGTTCCAGGTTATTTGATTGGTTTTTAAATTGGCTGAAGAGCTTCAGGAGGCTAAGCTTTTGTTCAACAACTTTTTACCCTTCAATCTGATGCTTTAGGGTGTCCATTTAGGGGTTGGGTTTTACGGTACAACAGCCTTTACAGACTATACTGCGCCAGACAATTGTTAAAATACAAAAAGGGGCCAAAAACATGAAATCCCTCGAGAATTAGAGGACATAAAACTTCGAGAATTTTAAAATGCCAAAAATAGAACAAAAATGAAGTTTTAAATTTTGAAGAAGAGACCAAAAGAAACTGAAAAAAAAAAAAAAAATTTAGAAACACATAAAAAACACTTGAACCAAAACAAAGGACGAACACTAAATTAGACGCAGAAATCCAACCTCCTAAAAGAACAGGAACAATTTAAAATTGGCCCTTTAATGCCCCCCAACAGTTCCTTCAAAGATGGATGAAAATTATTAAATAATTTTACACGAGTATGATTGAAATTTGGACTATCAGAGAGGATATGCAACACTGTCTGAATGACATTACATGTGTTTCATATTCAAATTGGTTTGCAGCAAAAAATATTTGTATGGTTGAATTTGTATGATGGATGCGGAGACAGGCTATTTTGATTTGTTCTCTTCTGGTGATGTTTGATGCCTTGAAACCTTTAATTGATGGCTGCATGAGCCAGAATTTATTTAGCGCTTCTCCATTCCAGGCTCGTACTACAGTATAAAAATGTTTGGAGCAAATATGTTTCTGATATAATTGAAACTGCAAATCTATTTCAATCTGTTTTGATCAAATTTAAACACAGCTATTCTGCTGTTAAATCAGTTCAAGATATCAGAAAGCAACCACCCTCCTTGCCCCAAACAAAAACATAAATAAAGATTTCAGTTACAACAATTAATGGTGCAATGAGTTGAAAGAATCAAATACACGAAAAACCAACCTTTAGGCTTATAATTATAGTTGTAGAAACTGAAGAGGGAATCAATACCATATCCTACTTGTGGAACATTGTAGCATTCAAAAAGAAGCTCTGACATTACTGAAATTGAAATAAATGTTTTAAGTCAAGATGATAAACAGCAAATTAAAGCTTTGCATATGAGCTAATATTTAGAAAAGTGCCAATTTGAGTCCCAAGTGAATTTTCACCAGTATTTCAATAACTAGCTAAAAAAATAATTTTCCCCAGAAAGAAGATAAGTTTTTCTTTCATTTCATCTAATAACATCAGAAAAAAAAATTTTTTTTTCATCAGAAAATATTGTGTTTATACATCAAAAATCAGATCGGTAACGTATCCCAAGTAGCAAAGCTTAGCATGCAAACAGGTCATGCGCACTTTCTAACTTCCCAAAAAAACGCACTTGCACAAAAAACGATTCTATTTTTACCCCTTTGTTAATATTTTACTTCATTTTTGTTTTAATTGATTTCTGATTTTCTAGCTGATGCGAAATGGGCGTGTCCCAAGTTCCGCCGTCAGAGTGGTAACAATAACTTCCGATCTATGTTTAGGCTCCCAAAATCATTTCCTGCACCTATACCACGTGATACTGAGTACCTGGTGGAAAGTTTTATCGAATCGTAATTAAAAATTTGCACTTCTGCATCTAAAATTGTAGGTAAGATTTTTTAAAGTGATTTTATAAAATGTGTCATTTGAGTCATCAGATCGGTAACACGCTCTAAAATGCGCAGTTTTTATTATTTAAAAAATTATTTTATATATAAGTATAGTCCTTTGTTACAAGTGAAAAAACCACATGTTTGATTTTTGTTCAGTGCGATCGACTCGGAAATAAAAAAAAAAACTTTGTCAGTTTGTCAGATCGGTAACAGTCAGAGCGGTAACATTGAAAAACAGCAAATATGTTACAGAACTAACTCACACGTTTCAGAATTATAAAAAGCAAAAATCATACTTTAGCCATATATATTGAATATTTTTGTTCTGAAAAATGTAAAGCAATGAGTTTTTGTACAATTGCTTCATTTGTGGTTTGTATGACCTAACAATAGAAGTTAGTAAAATAAGAAAAATTGACACTGCAGAAATTAAGTTAATAATTATTATTATTTTAATTAATTTATTTATTATTATTTTTTTGTGCTTCAATTTCTCATAATTTCGCTAAATAACTAGATAATAACTAGCATGCTAAATTTGAATTTCTGATCAAGAAATTAAATTTCCTGCAACTAATTAAAGAAAAGCAAGCAGCAGAGTTGTGTGTTGAAAAAGTTGAAGTTGTGTGTTGTTTTAAAACAAAACAAATGTTTTATTAGCTTGGATTTGGTAATCTCATAATTTATTTTATCTAAAAACCTTATCGCTCATTTTTATTTCCAAGAAATGCTTTTTCATAATGAAATTTGATTTTTTAGCCTAATATATATATTTTAATATAATTATCTTAATTCTATGTTAAAAATGCAAGGAAATGATATCATATTTAGAGATGTTAACGAAGACTGAAAGCATAAACTCAAATATGTAGCTCATATTAACATCAGATCTGTAACATTCATCAGATCTGTAACGGCTTAAAAGTGAGTAATCTAAGGAGGGGGTAAATAACTTCCTTGACCTCCCCCCTTTTATTTTCTTGCATTTAGACCCAATTTAGACTTAAAATCCAATATTAGTTTTTTTCTGCAAAAAAATTTTTTTTTCAGAAAACTCCAACTTCAAATTGGCACTTTTCTAAATATTGGCTCGTATAAGAAACTCACGTTATTCTACTTTCTTTAGTTTATATTAAGGTATCAATACCACTTTTTTTTGTAGATTTTAAATAAGTTTATTTATTTACTAAGGAGATCAACAGGTACTACAAGACTTGTTTTACAGTTGAAAAATACATCATCGGAGTGGGATCAAATCCCCAAACAAAAAGCTAAACTTTTATATTTTTTTTCTTAACACGTTGACAGCAAAGTTACAAAAAATTCACAGCACATGAGCTGAGCTAAGAACAGTGTACTTGTTAGCCAGTTTTGATTTACTGGTACCTTCTCAGAAGTCAAATATCCATATTAATGTCAGTGTACTCTGTAGGAAAACCAAAAATCTAGCACCAATGAGCTCACTCAAAGTTGATTCTGTTAACTTACATAACATGTTATAAATTCTGTTCACACAGTATGGCACAGCATGTTAAGAAAAGTAATAATAATAATAATAAAAAAGCTATGAGCAACTACAGCCAAAAAAACCTAGTTATTATAGTTAATTAGACAAAATTAGTTTTCAGCTTCACATGATATTGAATAGCAAAAGCTACAATTAATTTATATTGATAAACTATTCACATGAAATAAATATTTGATTTGAATAAAAATATTATTGAAAAAAAAATTGAACCGACTTCGGAACTTCACTCGGCAAGTGCTCTAAAAAGTAAAAAATAATTTTATTCTTTGAACACCATCGACACTACGTTTAAACATAAGTTTTGAAGTCGGCGCAAAAATACTATATAGAATCATACGAAACTATAATTTAACGATACATATAAATTGCAATGAATCCAGCTTCTTTAATTGCATTCGCATACACTACATTGACAACCACATATTTATGTAATGGTACAAATATTCAGCTCTTAATTTTCAATAGTTTCTCTGAAAAATATTGGCAAAATGTAATTAAACATCATTTCACCTATAGTTTTTGCACCGACTTCAGAACTTATGTTTAAACATAGTGTCGATGGTGTTCAAAGAATAAAATTATTTTTTACATTTTAGAGCACTTGTCGAGTGAAGTTCCGAAGTCGGTTCAATTTTTTTTTTCAAAAATATTTTTATATTATTCTTTTTAGTGTAAATGTACATATGAAATAAGGTAATGCTTCCATTACAAAACTTCACCTAATTTGCTTAAGTAAATGTTTCATAAAATAAACTATGTAAGGAAAAAAAAGTAAGAAAGTATCAACACGTCTAAAATTTTAAACGATTGACACTAAAAAATAATCCTTGTTATTCTCTGATATTTATTTGTGTACTAGTTTAATCAAAGGTTAAATATTAACGGCTTTTCAACTAATTTATAGTTCAAAACAACACTAGATTCTCTCGGTTCATAAAATTTTACGACGCATTACGTACGTGGCGCTAATGAGTTTCATGTTTGCTTCAGTTAAGCCTTCATTCAAAATTTTCATTATCATTATAATAACTGTTTCATATAATTACGTTTTGTAACAATGGATTTCATATTTAATCATTTAGGACAAATCACTTTAAATTTGACCAAAAATTTGGAGATTTTCCTCACTTTCTTCAGAATTCCTTTATCAAACCTTATGTAAATTAAGCAGGGTATAAAAAAATCAATGATTTTTTTTTTAAAAAATCAAAAAAATCGGATTTTTTTGATTTAAATCAGATTTTTTTGATTTAAATCAGATTTTTTTGATTTAAATCGGATTTTTTTGATTTTTTTAAAAAAATTAGAAACTTCAGTTATTAATTAATTTTTATTTTTGAACAACTTACCTTTAAGTTTTTGAAAATAGAAAAATACCTTTGAAGTAAAGATTCACCAGTACGAAACCCAGAAAAAAGTGTTAGGAGCTAATCTGAAAATAATCCTGTCTACTAGCTAGGATAAAAATCAAATGGGGCAGGAAGCTCAACCTAATCCTCACTTCATTCAGCCCCTCCCCCCTCTTTATTTTGCTTTTGTTTTGTAAAGCTGGAATATGTTCCATTTCAACCACTAATAAAGACTGCCCCCCCCCCCCCCCCCAGTTGCTAATACAAGGCATACAAAATTCATCTTCTATTTGGTTGTTTTGTTTTTTCTTTTCACTGAAAGTATATCACACATTCTATCATGTCCCTCCCTCCTCAATTCACTCTTTGCAACACCTGCCCTGTATTTTCTTTATTTCACGTATTAGACAACAAATAGCACTATTTGTGCATACATATTATTTGGACTGCAACCTTCCAGCATCTGGAGGGGGGATGACTAGGATTACTTTTCCATTTATTAGATGGAAATCAAAGCTCTAAAAGAAAATGGTAAAAGTAATGAAATTGGGATTGTCCAAGAGAATTTTTTAAGGATTAAAATAAAAATTGATTTAAATCAATGATTTTTTTAAAAAAATCAATTGATTTAAATCGCGATTTAAATCACTGATTTAAATCAATTGATTTAAATCATTGACACCCTGAAATTAAGACTAATAAAACCTGAAATATTACGAATCAATTAGTACCTGGTACGACGTTCAGTTCGTTGGAGTTCAAGAGAAAAAAGCAGGACATAGAAAGATACTCGAGGTTTAAAATTTTCAAAAAGACCATAGAAATGAATTTCATTATGCAATCCAGAGAAGCCTGGCGTTCAAAATGGTCATTATTACGATTACTGTGATCCCAAATCCTTTTTTGAGAGATTTCTGCAGGTTCCCGTTATCGAACCTGGACCACAAGAGGATGGGACCAATTGGAAAGAAAGACCTTTCTAACAAAAAAAGAATTTTTGAAATCGGTCCAGGCATCTTCGAGTAATCTTATAACATACAAAAAAAAAAAAAATTCTCCGACGAATTGTATAACCTCCTCCTTTGTTGAAGTCGGTTAACAAATAAACTTCACATGTCAAATAGAATATTCATTCAAAAAGAGGATATTTGAAATTATAGAAATTTGATTCTAGTCTTGAAATATTTTTTTTTAATTGGCATTTAACCACAGCTCAGCACAAGAATCAAAAATAATTCACAGAATTTTTCAAAATAAGGAAGTGAATTGTTTATAAAACATGCCTTCTATAAATGAACCAGTCAAAAAATAATTATTGCTAGAGTAAAAACTCTCCAGGAAATAATAGGAGGGTTCACAAACTCTTAAGTGGGAAACAAAATAAAGCACTTCAAAGCACCTGATGTTCTTCACTCTTAATCCTTAAATATACTTTTACTCACACTGCCTTGAATAATTAGGGTTGCAAACAGGTTCTGTCAGAATGATGGGATGGTCTACACAGCCCTCTGTGTTGATACACAAGTGGTTGAAGATGTAATCAAAGATGGTCTCCTGCAATGGTTTAAAAATAGAATTAATTCAATGAAAGAGGGGGGGGGGGGGCAACTTAAATTAAATTAATAAAATACTTTAGCTTGAAATTTCTATTTAGAAAACTGTTTAAAAATCGAAAATATAATAGGGTCCAAAAAAAAAGCACAAAGAAGGATTAAAATTGAGGACAATGATAAAACCAACCTGAATATCAAATTGTGTCACAATGTTTTTGTCGAACTGGGTCTTCGACAGCCATCGGACAACCTCAATATTTTTTATGTCATTTCCAATGTGGGTCTCATTTTCCTGCAAATAAGTTTCAGCAGACAAACGTTAATGACATTATTCATCTCTACGATTGTTAAAGATATTTTTGATAAACGGTTACCTTTTTCCCACGAAGCTTGGCAACAAGGTTTCTAAACACCAATGTTGGTTTTTCTTCACTTGCCCATCCTGCTTTGCACTGATAAGAACCTAGCAAAAAATGTAATAATGTTGGATGCATTCCAAAATTTTTGAAAGGTCAAATCTAAGATACACTAGATACTTTACAGGACCCTCCCATTATATTTCACTCATTGAGAATCAGGAATAAGCCTCGAAAAGTCAACTAAACATTATTCCAAGCTTTGTTTTTTAGATAAAAAATTGCAAAAGCTGCATGGCAAATCCCCAAAAGTAACAGGATTTCTTTCTTCCTATAGACTTGAAGGATGAACAGAGGGATATTTTTTTTGTCACACCAAACGAAGCTTTGCTACATGCTCGTACAAACAAAATAAAATTGAATATATGCTTTGTCAAATAATCTGTAATAATACAGTACAAACTGAAATTCATTTTACAGTGCTGAATCTAAGAGGAAACAAGTTGTGCCAATCGGCAAAATTCGTTCAATTTCTGATTTTTTCGTTTGTGAACTCGACATAAAAATTTAAAGAAGACGAGTAACGGCAGTAGCAGGTCTAGATTTTTATAATTTTCTCTATGGGGGAAGGGGGAGCAAAGGCTGCGTATAATTATGCAAATTTTATCAGAAAACAGCAAAAAGACCATACAAACATACATAAAAACATTATTTTTTCAAAGTTCTGGTGATGGGGAGCGAAATTTGCCTTTTTATTACAAGCCAAAGAACAGGGACGATTTATCCCCCCCCCCTCCCTTGAAAGACAAAACTGGTGGGAGAATGGTCAAGTTTTGCACCAGCTTAGAAATATTCTGCATCTGGCAGTTTTATTATTAAGGCATATCCAGAAAATGGGATTTGGGGAGATATAATCCACCACAATGCAGAAATTTTCCTTATTTGATCATAGAAAAAGGTAGAAACTAGCTAGATACTTCCCGTCTCTGCCGTTCAATCATATCACCATCCAATTTTTCAATTTTTTTAAATACACCACTGTTGTAGCTTCAGCCATATTCAAGGAAAAACGAACATAATAAAGACAATTTCTTCCATTAGGCATATTTGTTACATTGATCAATCAAATAATAGAGAGAGAAAAAAACTAAATATTGCATCCTATCCTTAAATTATTACAGTCAAACCTGTCTATCTCGAATTTCACGGGACAGAAGAAAAATTTGAGATACGGAGGTTTCGAGATAGAGGTTTGTGATAAAATTTACAAAAATGAGCAATTGGAACAAAGTCAAATACTTAACAGATTGTTTTGCATTGATATTGTTGAATATTTCACTGTACGACATGTTATGAGTCCACGTTTTACTAATTGTGATGACTATATCTGCAGCAAGTGAATGCATACCTTTAAGTACCAACATAGTCTTTGAATGATTGTGCAGAAGATGATTTTTGTCTCCAAGTTATACCATTGATGAAGGTGGCTGGAGATGAAATTCAAAAATGAGAGTCGGCAAAATTCGAGATAAAGAGGTTTTCGAGAAAAATCATTCAAGATAAACATGAGAAGAAACATTAAATTTATTCTGTTAAAGCAAGGAAATTGAAAATTTTCGACATACAGAGGTTTTTGAGATAAGCAGGTTCGACTGTATTCCTTTTTTCTAAGATTTTTACCTGTAAGTTGTCTCGTTGATACTCAATGAAGATTTGAACAAAGGTACTTTCTCTTCAATGTAGCAGCAATCAAAAATGCATATATTAAGATTAAGAATTTTAATTCTGCACAGGCAAATTTGCACTAAAAATAATGAGGACCAAGATTCATTTTCATTTCTAACAAATGCCAAACAAAAATAGTTGTTTGCACTATTTATATTTATGGTGACAAATGGGGCACCAGCACCAGAAAGGAAAGTAACAAGTTAAAGATATTTTTCAAATCAACACCACGTTTATTCCATGATAATACACGTATTAAAATGAAATTGAAAACACATAAAATGAAACACATTGAAACGCATTAAAATGAAACATGCATTTATAATGAAAAGAGTTGGAGGGAATAGATGAAATAGCCAAGTTTGATTATTATCTTTAAAAGAACCAAGAAATGACAAGTTAAAATACCATTATCGATGATCAACGGAACTTTGGATGTCAGAAGCTGATCAGAATAAGGCAAGAAAGGATCTGATTTGACTTGATAAGTCGGCATTGGATATATTTTTCCTAGAAAAAGAAGTAAAAATAAGTAAAGTATCACTAAAATAAAATAGTACAGTAAATTGAGATCAAAAGAAGTCACAAGAACAAGTATTAAGGAAACTTCTCAGAATAAATAGTTTTCAGGTTTGATGATTTCAAAAAGTAGTAAAGGAAAGGACACTATTGCAAGTGTCAAAGCCGTATTTTCCCGTAATTTTATGCTTAATTGTAATTAATTAACTGTATTATTAGATCAATCAGTACCTAGTTGACTCATGGCTTTTGCAGATCATGAATACCATTAAAACAAAACGAATAACAACCCACAAAATATTTTGAAGATTATATAAATTAGCGTGTTTATACAGAGAACCGCTAGGAAAATTTGGTTTGTAAACAAACAAAGTACTGGAGTTGTGTTGTTTCTACGACGCTCAGAAAAGGGAAATTTTTTTAAAGATAAGAGGTAACGAAAACACCTGGAGTGATAAAACTGGTTCATTAAGCAGCAAGGAATGTTGACTTTAAGGGCCGAATTCAAGCGAAACACCATTGCAATCGCTTCGAGGCGATCGCAAATTGTAATCGCTACTGGAAGTCGAATTACATTGGAATCGCATCTCGTAGCGATTGTAATGTATCCAAATTTGGGAATTTGCGATTGCATTGGTGAGTTGCGATCGTACGTGTTTCACTTGAATTCCTGCCTGAGTAATATTTAACGGTACAAATGCTTAGGTAAAAATTCAAATTATTAACAATTCAAATAAAACACAACCCCTTATCTATCCAACACAACACTAATTCATTTTGTTTTAACCATTAGTATTCCTTATTAGTGTAGAGCAAGTCTGTTTGTTCAAAAAATGCTTCACGAAATGTTTTGTTTGGGTTTATTGGAGCTATAGAGTAAGAATAAACACTAAAGTGTGTGCTTCTTTATAAGAAAGATGGAAGAGGTGGAAACCCGTTCTCGCCACCATTCCACTCTCCAGTTGGTAACACTCAAAATTTCTTTCATGTGGACATAAAAGCAGTGAAAAAAAAAAAAAAAATCAAAGCATACTCTAATTTTATCATAATTCTACGGAAGGAGCTATTATTGAAATGGAAGGGGAATGAAAAAAAAGTTTGCTTCTGACAAATTAAAGTTTTTGCAACGAAGGATTGTAATAACTTTAGAAACAAATCGTGCGAAGTACTTGCGCTCAAAATTCAGAGCTCTGCTGTAAAAAACAGCATTGGTGAAAACTAACACATTCTCCAAGAAAAATCTCACTACAGCAGCATTAATATAGGTGCTAAAGCCAAAATTCTTTTCTTAAAAATGCTAAAAAAGACAGAGCCATCCGGTTGTCGCATTTAAATGCGCAATAAATTTGCTTTTTAACCGAACGAATCTATTAGGGCCATGCTCCACATCGACGTAAAGCAGAAAAATTAGGCGGAAGCATAAAATGGATTCAATGGTGTTCCTATGGAAAGTACCCGGATTTTCGGTTTCTGCCTTCAGTTTCGGTCGCGTTTTACGCTGATGTGGAGCATGGCCCTTAGTTTTTTAAAAACTGTGGCGTTTTTAAACACAGGCAATATGAATCTTAGTTTATTTTTCACGTCCCCCCATTTGACGGCATATTCGTTTTAATTTTTCAAAAAACCATTAATGAGTTAAAATAAAAGAAAGCGCCTTTTGAGATCGGTTGTAAATTTCTACTAAACGCCCGGAAAAAAAAAAAAAAAAAACATATACATACATACAAAAACTCATACATAAAAAATAAACACGGAAACATATTCTAAATAAATTCAGTAAAAATATCATTACTGTAAGAGGGTCTTAAGTTTGGTATGCAAGTTTAAAAAGAAATACCGACTACTACTCTAACAATTTTAGAGCCTTGGACTTCGACTCCGCCTCTTTTACCCTAAAAATCAGTCCTACTCCGACTCTGGTTTCTACTGTGAAATAATAATTACTGAGATGACTTGTTTTTATTTCCGTTCTAAAGTTTTAATTAATTAATTTTATTTTAGGGAAATAAAAGGAAATCGGAATTCGAAATTTATTATTTTTTATCATAAAGAAAGAGCTCCGCAGATACTTGTTTTTTCTGATGAAAACTTTGTTTAAGAGGGATGTTTCATGTTTATCTGTTTATTTTTTAAGAAACTAGGGCTATTCTATAAAGAATGGTAACAAGTTAATAAACGTAATTATATAAACTATAATCCTTCAAATGTTGGTGGCATTTTTCAAATTGGTAGCTATTATATAAAAAACACCTGTCAAATCTTATTATTTATTTATTTATTTATTTTATTTTATTTTATTTTTTTTTGTCTTTAAAAACAGGCTGAAAGTCTTTTTTGGACACATCATTAAAAATCGCTTCCGAAGATTCTGCCATTGGATGACACGCTATTGTGCGCAAAGCATTTCGAGAGAGCTCATTCCCGACGAAAGGGATGTGGACATAGCCGGCTGGAACCAAGAAAGGGGGGGGGGGCTGAAAGAAGTTGAGGGGTAAGGGGCAGCATCTCTTAACCTCTTTTTTTCTCAAAAATTTGGCTACATTATTTATTGGATTTTAGCATTACTGATTGAATGACCTCTAAAATATGCCAAAAACGGCCTCAAAAATCAAGACGGATGACCACCGTAGACCCTCCCTTTCCGATTCAAAGTTCTATTTTTATGAAATAACATTAAAAATTACTATTTTGGGAATATTTAGCTTCTATTTTCGTGAAATTAATCAATCCACTGAGTAAAAAGAAATCATTTTTCAATTGATCATAACTTTTTAACTCTAAAAAGTGAGGGCAGGAGCACCCCGATGGGAGGTCACTGTGACCTCCCAATGATTTCCGTATCCTGCACATTTTGCTGACGATTCGGCAATTTGAAGACAATTTTGCAACCTTGAGATTATTTGTTCTGTTTAGTCTTTAGAATTGTTTTTAAAAATATGCCTAATGTTTTTTTCACTAAATGTTATGCATGTGCGATATGTGTGCATGCTTGTATTTTGTCATTCAGTAAAATTGGAACTTCATTCGGCAAATTCTTAATTTTCCCCCTCCCAAAAATTTTAGTTCAGGGTTCCCCTGGTGAGGGGGCAAGGTCCCTATGCTTTTGGAAGGGAGGAGGCAGTCGCCCCCCTATATGAGCCACCTATGGATGTGCGTGTGGAGGTTCATTTGTTATACCCGCCTTCCATATAGCTATAATTTAGCTCTTGAATGAGTACTTAATGTCTCCAAAGTGGTGGCGTTTCTCTATTTTTGAAGCAATGGCAGAAGCTTCGGAGGTGATTTTCAAGGATATGTTCAAAAATGGCCTCCAGCATGTCTTCGAAGACAGGGGAAAAAAAAAAAAAAATCGGCCGGGTGGATTTTGTGCAATACGGATCAATTTGAAAAATGCCATCAACATTTGAAGGATTGGTTTACATAATTACGTTTTGTTAATTAGTAGACATTCTTTATTGAACAGCTCTGGTATATTTTTTAAGCATCTATTTTTATAAGAGGTGTGAATTTATTTTTTTATTTAGCTTTGATAAAATGTATTTATTTTTATGTGATTTCTATTTTTATTTATTTTATTCTATTTTATTTATTTATTCACTTAGTTTTTTATAAGAGACAATAAATTATTTGCTTGTTGAAAAGGTTCTTCTGCTTTGTTCGTTTATTTTAACCTATCTATTTCATTAGATAAGAAAGGCACATTTCGTTTTTAGAAATCAGCTTTAAATGTAAAAAGGTATGTTTGATACTTTTTGTAGTCTTAGCTAATTAAAAGAATGTTGATCAGATTCTAGAAAGTTGGTGTTGGTATACGGGAAAGTAGGCTTCTTCAGTTGTGGACAGAATTTCTTGTTTGGAAAGTAATACTTTAAGAATGTACTTCTTAAAGTATTAGTTTCCATAGCTTTCTCTTGCGATAGGGCACCAAATGTTTTGAGGATCTCTCATCACCCTGGCGTGACCGGGCTCTCATCTCAAGAACTTGCAGGAGTTACTTGCCTTAAGCCTTACTTGCAGGCCGGTCATTCGGGCGATCAGGGGGCGCGAGGAGGTCAACTGAACCTCTGGATTTTACAAACGTAATGCAATTATGCAATTTTGTGCGTACTTTGTTCAAGGGGGGATCCAGCTAGTGGTTAAGGAGGGGGTCATTTACTAGAAGGGGGGGGGGGTCAAAGGGCAATTTTTTCGTAATATTAGACCCAAAAAATGCAGTTTTTTGTGCATTCGGTCGCTTAAGGCCCTCTCTGGATCCGCGCTTGACGTTGTTGTTTTTCTCAATAAGATGTGTTGAACACAAAAAGTTAGCCCCCTCCCTCCTGGGAAAAGACTCGTCATTTCGAACTTTTCCAGGAGAGAAGGGGTGGGGAGTGGGGATCTAATGTAAATCTCCCCCCCCCCCCGCCACCAAAAATAGCAAAAACCACGCCCACTTACATGTAAGTACATTTATTTCCCAAACTCGGGGGGAAGGGGGGGGGGACAATTGAAACTTTCCCTGACCCCCCTAAACGACGGGCCTGCTTGGAAAACGGAAATGACGGTCCACCTTACTTGAAATGAGAGAAGTCTTGTGGAAAAAAACAGGAGCCGAGAGATCGACTGGGAACTGGAGCGATGCCTGTGAAAACAAACCACGTTGTTGTCAGCGGTGAAAAACATTCTTTCGGTCTTGTGGCCAGTGTCCGTTTTCTCCGCAGATGCGGCCGATCGCCGAATGACGCTTCTGGGTCATTGAGCCCGCGAGAAACACCCCTTTCGAGCCTAATTACTTTTTCGAAAACACTTCGCTTATCCTTGGGATTCGTTGGAAGCTACTGATTCTTGACCAGATAAATTTGAATAAAAAAAGGTAAGTTTTTTTGCTTCATTATTGTTTTTTATTTAGTTTTTTAAAAATGTACGTACTTTTTTATTTCTTTCGCTCTTTTATTAAACATTGAGCGTGAACTTAAGCTTATACGCACACATACATATGCAGTATTAGTACCCGCATTTACGCGTGTGTGTGAAATGTTCAGTTTATATACTTATTTATTCTTTTTGATTGAATTATCAAATTAACCATGTACTGTTTAGCTATAAAGCAATAGGGTTCCAATTGCAAAAAAAAGAAAAAGAGAGAGAGAAAAAGAAATAGAAATGAAGGAGAAGATATGAAATTGAATTGTATTCACGATTCGTAAAACAAACAACAATCAATATTTGTATGTTTTGAACACAAAAGCACAGAGTTCTAAGCAAGAAAGTAAGAAGTAGTAAATGAGAACTAATTAGTAGGGTGTTCTAAAATCCCACGGAAATTTTTTTTAAAAATATTTAACTCCATATTGCTGTCTTTGTTCCCACTAAGCAAAGTAAATTTCCTAGCCAAAGTTTAAATGTATTGAAGTGTATTTTCAAGGTTGAGATGCACAGTATAAAATGTTTGACCATGTACTTATCTCAACAAATTCGTGTCATATGAGTAAAATGGTCTTCAAGGTTGAGATGAACAGAAAAAAAGTTTGACCATGTAATTACAGTAAACTCTCGATTATCTGCTGGGCGGAAGGGAAGAAACAAGCACAATTTACTGATTTTTCGAAAATGCACGAATTTTGTTTTTTCTTAACGTTTTTTACCCAAAAGTGCGGTCTACCGTCCAGTAAATTATTTTACCTGAGCTTTATCGCAAGTACTACTTCTTTATAGATTTTATACGCTTGAGAACCTCAAATATAAATAATTTTTTATGCTGTATCTATCGTCACTGTTTGTACATATCACGTTTTAAGTGTAATGCAAATATTTTTATGCAAAAGACATTTTTTATCCTCTTTACCCCTTATTTTATGCTTTTTTCGGATTGCCCGCTACTTTCGTTATCCGCGATACCCGTGCCACCCAATTCCGCGGATAATCGGGAGTGCACTGTATCTGCATACATTCGTATCAAGTGAGTAAAAATGATTTTTAAGAATGAGATGAACAGTATAAAAAGTTTTAGATGAAACATATATTTTTAAATTTGACTCCTCCTTATTTTGTTACAAAGTGTCACATTTCATTTCACTCCCCTTCCCACATGTCACACTGTATTTCATATGCATAATGTTTTACAAAACGGTGATGTCACATTTCTTGTTATCCATTCCTCCCCCTTACCAAACTGTCTGAATTTCACAACCCCTCACTCCGTCAATTTGGGGTCGTCCCAGTAGCTAATTTCCATTCTTCGTGAAAGCTAAAAGTTTTACTTTGTAAAAAACGCAGATTTATCCCTGTTTTTTCAGATACGTTCTTTTTTTTTTTTTTTGAAGATGTATATAGGATTGATTTCTAATTTTTTGGTTTGTAGGAGAGCCAGTCCCCAGGCGAAAATGAAGTGCTGTTGCCTGTTGTTCGGAGGAGTCGTCGTGATTGCTGGAATAGCATGGGCCATTCCGAAGCTTTCACGTAAGTTGAATTTCCAACATTTTGCTTTCTTCGTAAAGAGTTGAACGGCAAAAGTTAAAATTAATTAGCAGTTCAATGAAGCTGATAACTTTGTACGTTTAATGCGAATCATGTTCTTTAATCTATATATCTATATCTATATCTATATCTATATCTATCTATATATATGGAAGTTGAAAAATTGTCCCTTAAGTGTCGAAAGATGCGTAAATTGGAAAAAACAACAAAAGAACAAATTGAAATTTTAGCAAACATTTTAAAATTTACGAAGCAATTTAAACAGATAAAAAGAACAAACATGGGTAATGTGCTGCCTAATCTTCAGAGAGCAGGAGCAGCGGTTAGAATATTATTAACTTTGTAGGTTTCAAAAGAGGTAGGCTATTAACAAGTCAGCTGATTTATTATAATACGGCAATAAATGCATAAAATTTAGAAGATTTGAATCAGTAAAATTGAAATTTTTTATGTATTTTCTGTATTATTTAAGTTGTGATTGAATAAAATGAGATATGCTGACAAATTAAATAACCACCCCCCTGCTCTTACCTACAAAGAAAAGAAACAGACACATACCCAAATCCAAGAGTCCGCAACCAAAATCGCAATCCATATTCGGTCCAGGTTTAACATGTAGTTCCTGCTCACTTCCAGCCAACGCTCTTCCTGTCGGACTTTAAACGTTGTCTATCATAAAAGCTGGTAGACTAACATGTTGCCAAAAGCAGTAATCCGGGAAGAAACTACAAATGTTTTATCTGCCGTGTAGAATTTTCAAAGAGTTTAGCATAGTAATAAATAAATTCTGATGGATAATTGTTATAATAAAATAAATTAGCAGCAAATTTGAAAACCTGTTTATCAAAATCAGCAGTGTTATTACAGATTTTATAGAATCTCGAAAGTTGTCCTGTAATAATATTGATAAAAACTTTTTTATGCAAATTGGTAAACCAATGTGGCATGCTTCTTGTGTAAAAATTAAAGTTCTCTCTTTTATCATAGATATCCAGTGTAATATTTTGGTTTATAATTTTAATTGAAATATCGAGAAAATTAGCATTTTTGTTATCCTCGTTGGCTTTATTCAATAGTAAAGTATGTGGATAGATAACTTTGAACTCGTTCTCCATATTTTTGTCAACAATTAGAATATCATCTATATATCTGAAGATAGGTCTTTTAACATTAAAGTTGACAGTGTATTTAAATTCGTAGTAAAAAAGATATAGGTTTGCAGCAGAACTGGAATAATTGGTACCCATTCCGATACCGTGAATTTGTTTAAAAGTAAGATTGTTAAAAGTAACAAAGTTGTTAAAAATACAGAAATGACAAATGCTTTCGAAAAAATCCCTATTGATTCCAAGCTCGTCCCCTATGAAAAATGTGTCATAAATTCTTAAAAGAGTGCTGAAAAGGTCTTCTAAAGGTATATTACAAAATAAATTCTCAAAATCGTACGTGTATACATATTCTGGACTGCTCTTCAATTTATGAACGATTTCAAAACTGTTATCTATACTCCAAAAATGGCTTGATCGTATAAATTTCTTTTTCAAAAAAATGTAGGGGAGAGTGGTAATGAATGGGCCATGGTGATGAATGGGCCACTAACAAAATATGAAAAAGTATTTACATGAATTTTTTTTTGATGCCACCAATAGATGTAGCTATTTGTTCTACTAAACTCATCCAATTTTCATTCGTTTGCTCTGAGCCATTTTCAAACTAGAGTGGCATGGTCAAGAATCTGACTGAAAAGTAAGTTTTTCCCTTTTTAGTAAAACATTTCCTAGCTAAAATGTACCAAGTATTTCACTGCATACATATGTATAAGCTAGTCTTTCCATATCTATAAACTAATCTTAAGACGTATTTTGATGTTATCTAAATTCAATATACTCAAAAAACCTAAATGTATTCAAAAAGTATAGGTGGGGCTGAATGGGCCACTATGTCATGGTAATGAATGGGCCACCTAAATATTGTTTTTCTTCCTTTTCTTCGGATTTTCGTATTAATATGAAACACAACTGACTGTCATAGATAAAGATTACTGTCGTCAAAATAGGTTTGTAGTAACTTCTAAATATAATTTGCAGATCTATATTATATTGCTATAGTACAATAGACCTCTGATCGCAGTGCGTAGCTTGAAAAAGCCTCCCTCTCTCCTTCATATTATATTCCTCACAGTACAATTTCATTTTCTTTTTTGGTAATAATAATTACCAAATAATAATAATTAATATAAGTTAGATATGTCTTATTCCCGATGTCTAGTAAATTAAAAAAAAAAAAATTGAATTTTGACAAGTTTGAAAATGAAGATGAAGTTTTTGAAAGGGATTTTTAATATTATTTTTGAAATAGATAAATTTTGTTAAATCATAGTGTGTATTATCTGTTATTTTTTTTATATATATTTGATGTTATTTATTTCTTACAATCTCATTATTTAGTCATTTTTCTTCTACAATTGGTATGCATCAGTTTTATTTTAATTGCATCAGTTTTGATGTCTATATAATTTTAAATCAGTATGATTTTGTATCATCATGTCAAGTGCCACATTTATTTTGTCATATTCAGCAAATAAAAGATTAAATCCACATGTTTTCATTGAATTCATTTTGTGGCCCATTCATTACCTTCGATGGCCCATTCAACCCCATAGGTGGGGTCGAATGGGCCAAATTTCAAAATTTTTATTTTCTATTATAATTCATTATAGACAGGTGCTAATCCAACTTTTATGACTTTTTTAGTTAGCCAGATAAGTAAAGTAACTAAAACACCAATTTAGAGTTAAAACAAAGTGTTAGAAAAAATTACAAAAATTCAAAACCAAAAAGTGGCCCATTCATTACCACTCTCCCCTAGATTTGTTTTAAAATATTTTGTAACTTGATGTTGATGCTTTTACCAAAACTATGTGTAGTTGAGCAAATGAATCTGAATTTAATTGGGGATTTGTGGAATTTAGGTGTCATGAAAATGAAAGGTAGAGACGCTTGATTTGAAATTGAAAAATTGTGGGAAAAATTGGAATTACAAAGTTTTTTATAAGCTAAGAATTTTTTTAAAATTATCTCTGTACTTAGATTGCAATTATCATAATACGATGAGGAATTTAGTTCCTGTAGTACCCTGTTAATATAGAATTTTTTGCATATAATACCGTAATTGTTGGCTGCTTTATCAATAGGAACGGACATTCCATTTAACAGGGAATGTTCGAACCGAGCTTTTCTTACATAGGAGAGAGAGAGAATTCGTATTGGTATGACGTACAGAGAAGGGCGAGGATCTCTAATTCAAATTGAGAAATTGATTCGTGGAAATAAAGCTTACGATTGAAATAAAAAAGGAATAAAATAAAAATTTAAAAAAGAGCTTTTGATACACATGTAAGGCTCAGAACATTTCAAACTACATGAGTACCGTTGCCATCCTCTTGTACTTAGTATTGAAAAGAGAGGAGGTACAGTTTCGATGCTGGCTGATTAATCTAACGATGGCAAATAAAACAGGCTGCGAAATGTTTTATTTTATAAGTTAAAAACAAAAATTCACTCAGGGATGTTAACTGAATAGGATGATCTTCAATACATGTCTTTTTCTCCCATAAAGACTTTGTTTACTTCATGAAAAAAAACGAAAAATTTCTGCTCATCTTCACAATTTGTTTCTGAAATAAAGTAATAATTAATTCAGAAAAGTCGAAATAAATTTAAAGAATAGTGAGGGAAAATATGTTGCACCAAAAATCATCAACATCATGTTTAATTGGTTGCCGATTAAACAATAATCGGAAGATTATCTTTCATAAATAATCGTTAATCAGCTAATGTGTTCATCAATACATCCCTATTTCTTATTTTATCACCTCTTTAGGTAAAAGTGTTTAGTTTTCATTCATAGACTTCAGCGTTAATATTTTTTAACTGCTCAAATAATAGTTTTAAGGCGGTGAAAATCAAAATATCTTCTTGCATACATTTTCTGCTTTAAAATTTCTTTCTAACAGTGTACTTTCGAAATAAATTACCCTTCTATAGAACCAGGATTCAGTGGTATAATATTAAACTTTATTCAATGGAATGTAACGTTAAAAAGTTACTAGATACTGTCATTGCCCCAGGAGTGCCCATCCCCTCCAAGCTCAGCGGCCCAAATTCCCCACGAAAATTTTCACGACCTTCTTGTGCTTTTTTTTTTTATTTTTACCCCTCTTTTTTACTTTCATTTATTTTTTAAAAATATTATTTATTCATTTTATTAAATTATAACTATTATTTTTTTATATATTATTAATTTTTTAAACGTTCGAATTATGCGCAGAATATAATCACTTTTTTGCCCTTCCAGACATTTCATGCACGCACACAAAATAAATAAATGAATAAAAATACTAAAGAAGTAAAAAAACTACTTTAAATTAAAAAATAAATTCACAAATAATTTAAATTAAAAAAAATTAATTAATAAATACAAATAAATTAGTTTACAAAAATCTCCCTCCCCCCAAAATTTTTATGGCGCAACTTACGCCAGAATCCCTCCCCCCCCTGTGGGCACCCCTGAGTTGCCCAAAAGGAAGTGTATTGCCAATAACTCTGTAATACTTACTGGACCCGAAATTATTACGAGAATAGTCGAAATATACACTATACAGCTCTTATTTGTAAACTGGACTCCAGAAAAAAAAATCTGCATTAAAACTAGTTCAAAAAGGAAAGAAAGGGAATTGGAATATCTGAAATATATCTAGAAGCAGTATTCTCTTAAAATTAAAACTCAGAAATAGTGCCTCACAAAAATCAAGATTAGAGGGGCCTGCATCTTAACTTCACTGCACAAATACAACGTCCGCCGTGTAGCTCGATCTACAGAGCAGAAAAGACGCGACCCGAAAACACAAGTAAATTACCCCAAAATAGTATAAATACTATTTTCTCGCTTTTTTTTTTTGTAAAGAATGGGAAAGTGTTTTTTTATTTTTCAATTATTAATGTTTTTAAAAAGTATTTCATGTGGCGGTAAAACAAAATATTTTTATTACTTTTTTTAAATTCTTGAGTTATTGATATTTGCAGAAAGTATTTCATGTGGTGGACTAACAAAATATTTTTATTACTTTTATTTTTTTGAAAGAAAACTTTTACCTGTTTATATTGCAACTGAAATAAACTAATCCTGCTTTGTTTAGGATGTTTTGTTTCATTTATTTATCGTTTAAAGCTAGAAAGGACTTCTAAATTAAGTGGAAAAAAAGGGAGGTACTGACGATGATACCAAAATGAGATGATTAAGTAGCAAAATTTGTATTTTATGAATTCAGGAAAATTGATTATTTTCTTTTTTTAGTGTTTTTGCACATTACAACATCGTAAAAAGTTCGGAATTCAAAAGAAAAAAAAACGTTTCCGAACATTGAAAATTCATTTATTATTGTAGCACCTACTGTAATAAATAAAGAAGCAATTTTTTGAGATCCTAACTGATTGTGATTTCACAATTATCCTGAGTGACTGATGACACATGTTCCCAACAGGTCCAAAACTTTATGGATCTCTGATCCCTCCGAGGGAGCTGGATCCTTCCTTCAACGCCACGAAGCGGAAGATCCTCCTAATCCACAATTTTTTCCGGTCCAGAGTGGAGCCAACCGCTGCCGATATGCTCGAAATGGTAAGGCTTCGCAGTAAGATGTACAATAATTTCAAATTAATCAAAGGAAAAAAAATAAAAAAAGAAAAATAATCATTGAAAGCTTAATAATAATAAAAAAATTGAATTTTGACGTTTCGAATTTAAATTGTTTTTCGCAATGAAGAATTGCAAGAAGTGTGTGGCGTGCGTCTGTGAGCACATAACTTAACTTTGCTCCCGATCTTTAACGTCTTTTTTGGCTCAGTAGATAAAGTACTGAGTTCCCATCACATTCGTTCCCGTTCAAGCCCCGAGAGGGCTACACATCCGTACATCGCATACTGGTGACCCGGCAACTCAACAGATGGCGCCATCTACCGCCAGTACGTGCCACCATCTCTTGTATGGTGGAAGAGGACCAACGCGTGACGTTGGCAGATTGTCCATATGTGAAAAAGGAACCACCCGGTAAATATGCTTCAAAAGAAAATACAAAGATTTTGTCATTGATCAAAAAAGAAAGAAAAAAAGAAAAGAAAAAAAAAAAAACTTCCTTCTACAACGTTGCGTTTAATTGATCCAACTTTTTATTATCGTGTGCCTTTTTGAGTACAATCTCTTGCTTCCCTCATGGAAGACAAGTTAAGCGCTATTAGGAAGAAATCATAGTAAAACTCCTCATGAAAGAAAATCTACCGAATCGAGTTCTTTTACCCGATTCAGAAACGCTGTTCCTCTTTACAGACTTGGCACGACGAGGCTGCATCTGATGCACAGCGCTGGGCCGAATCTTGCCAACTGTTGGTGCACGACAACCTAACGGGGAGGTGGACAGACGGTGAGTTGCTTGCCTTTTAATGTTTCTCGTTGGAACGTGAGGGTCAATCGTAGATGATGCTGGAATTTAAATAGGGTTGATGAGAGGGCATGTCAGTCTAGTCGAAAACTAGAGGCACGACCTTTAGGAGGTGCCGGCTCAGATTCGTAGTAGCATAATTTTGTAAGTTTTATGCGGGGGAAGAGGACCCGAAGATCAAACTGATGAGGGGCTCGCCGTGACTCTCGGCGGCCCTGAATGCAAATCTATTAGAATCATATCGCACACCGAGAAGGGAGGGGTCAATTTTTAAATTGCATTAGCATTAAATTAGCATTCACTTAAAATAAGATGTGCCCCTTTCATTCTCGGTATGCGATATATAGCATGAATGCAGCATGTAAAACCTAGAGTAAGGGCCCTGCTCCACATCAGCGTAAAACGCGACCGAAACCGAAGGCAGAAACCGAAAATCCGGGTACTTTCCATAGGAACACTATGCAATCCATTTTACGTTTCTGCTTTATTTTTCTGCTTTACGTCAATGTGGAGCAGGGCCCTAAAGCATTTAAGTAATTTGACTGTGAACAAGCTTCATTGGAGTCTGGATTACTGATATCCCAAAGTTTCCCAACTTTGCATTGATAAAATAGTTCGTTGCAACTCGAAAACACGTGTTTCTAGTCAATTTGGAGGTCATCCTCAAACAATGGCGCACCCACGGGGGGAGTTAAGGGGCTTAAGATCCTCCCAGAAGCATCAACTCCCTTAATTGAACCAAACTCTTTTAAATACGTTTTTTGGACTTGATTTTTGGAAATTCGGCAAGACATAGCCCCAAACCCCCTTTTTAATTTCACCAAAAATGACTGCAGTTTTTTCTTCGGGACTTCAAATTCGAAGACTTTCCGAAGGAAGGCCCCTTAGCCACTTCCAGGAAACAATCCTGGGTGCACCACTGTCCTCAATAGGTCACACTCAGAGGGAGAGAGAGAGAAAGAGGGAAAATATGAAAATAAAGAGGAAGGGAGTATCATCAGTGACATGGCACGTTTTGGTTAAGATGAAGTATTTTTTTTACCTATGTTTATATAACATAACGTGACATGTGACGAGGGAAAGGTGAAGTGTGACACTTTGTGACGAAGAGAGGAGCGAAGGACAAATGTGTTGAAAAAAAAATGAGTGACCTTATTTGTGGACAGCCCTTTTGCACATTTATGCTTTTAAACAGTCGATTGTTCAACACAAAGGCAGAATTTTTTGTTTCACGCTTTTCTGTTGACACGTGAATGTTTCCATTGCAGACTTTGGTTCGTGCGGCCAGAACATCTTCGTGGCCAATGTCCAAGTGCCGTGGTTCTTCGCCGCTAAGGTCTGGTTCCTGGAGAAAGTCAACTTCACCTACGGGGAGGACCTCAACGATCCCAATGTCGTCGGACACTACACACAGGTACGTTCAGCACCGCTGAACTCGCTTGTGGATTCAAAAATTAAGAACTTGAACAACCGACGTCAAAAAATCCATGCTACTGTTTGATTTTCATAAGTAAAACCTTCCGCGATTTTGTGCATGCGTCAGCTCTTCTCTGATCTTACTAAAATAGAGGTGATAGGTAAGATAACAATAAGGGAAAGAAGAATAAGAAGCATTTTGAGCCTTATCAAACAAAGTGGAAAGATGCTAATTTTAAATACATAGCTCAGTTGAATGTGTCAAAAGGACAGCAAATGCATTTTTAAATTGAAAACTTCGGAAAGTTCCCACCAATAACCCATCACCCCTTTTTTTAAGTGGAAATATTCACGAGTGCTAGGTGCGGCTTTTAAGGACGGACAGTAGCTGTTTTTTTTGGAATAAATGATTCTGTAAACACAAAGGACCAACCACTCCTTTTTCTTTTAATTGGTTTTAGTCGAACCTTGTAAATCGAATACGCTTAAAATGAATTACTATTGAAATAAATTAGATTTCTGATCCCCGTCCTCGTGCTTGTCGTTTATTGCTCTCCGGTTAAGATGAATTGATTAATGGTTCCTTGGAGTTCGCTTTAACGAAGTTTGATTGGATTCAAAGACGAGAAATGGAAAACACCTAAGTATTTAAAAAACAATTGAAAATCCCTTTTTTAAAACGGAAAACTGTCCTAAAGACCAATCCAATCAATGTAGAGAGTGTCTACAGTGCGAACGCTAAGAAGTATAATACTTAAAAAAATTGTCTAAATATCTCACTAATTGTATGTACCGAACAGGGTAGAGGAGTCGGAGTCAGTCTGATTTTGGAATAAAGGGGTTGGAGTCGGGAGTCGAAAGATTTAAAATTCCAAGCGTCGGAGTTGGTCAATTACTTTCCGACTCCTAAAGTATGCCAAGGCTGCAGAGAAACAACGGTTGGAGGGAGTCGTGGAGTCGGAGTTGAAGGTTGCAAAATTTCAGGGGTAAGAGCCAGAGCCAGCCATTTTCTATAAAATTTTCTTTTTTGGACTTGGGACGTTTTCTATTTCGAGAATTCATTAAAATTTCTAACTTTACACTAAGAAACGTAAAATTGTTAAGTTTTACAGTTTATTACTGTGTATTTTGCAGTTTTAAATTCTAACCTCGGCTGCCAGTATTATACTGTAAGAACATCAGTTCCTTTTTTGCAGTGTACTCTGCTTACAACCAACACTTTTGAAAATTGTCTGCAGTACGCCATTTTTTTTTTGACCGACTTCAACAAAGGAGGAGATCATACAATTCGTCGGAGAATTTTTTTTACAAAACATTTGCAGATATCTAGCATCTAACGCGTACTGTATGTAAATTAAATTCGGAAAACCCATCTGTTTCGTACCTATGCTTTATCAAAGCAGAGCTTAAAATAATGATATTTTGATATTGAGGATTATTTCAGTAGGGCTTCAATAAATAGTCCAGGGTCCCCCGTACCTGCCACAACTCGTAGTTTAACCGAGATGGGACGCTGAAGAGCCCTCTGTTCTTTTGATCCAGACCAAGGGCCGAGCAACCCCTAGTCCAGTACCCCCAGAGATATCGTTTCACTTGGAGGGCTTTAGGACCACGACCCTTATTTAACGTCGCCCAGCCACCATTAGTAACGACGGTGGATCTGTGATCGGCTGAGATCGAACCCAGGACCCTCCGTCCGACGCCTTACCGATCGGGCTACCACGGCCCGTTTCAGTAGGGCTGTTGTACAAAACTCTTAATTTAGCCGTAATGGCCTCCTTTTATCTGACCTTTTGGATCCTCCATACGTTTAAAATCACTACAAATGTGTGTTTCAATGAGTTGTATTTTTTTTTCTTCAGCATCTTAATAGATGAGGGAATGGTAGGCATCTTTAATTTATGGCCTAAGTATTTTTCCGGTTTCAGATGGTGTGGCACAGCACCCACCGTGTGGGGTGTGGCTTCAACTACTGTGAGGCGGACAACAACACCATTTTCCCGTACTATAGCTACGTCTGCAACTACTGCCCCATGTAAGTACCCATTTCCTTGATACTATGCTTAGAGAATTGTTGCTTTTGTTTTAAATATGAAACTAGTGTAAGAAGAAATATTTTGAACTGACAGTTTTAAAACTTAAAACAAAAGAGCAAGTAAAGTTAAGTGTAAAATGAATTTTAACTTGAATTTCGCAAAATCATCTAAACTCTTTCCGCACATATGATTAATTGTATTTTATGACAAATGTGTGTTGCTTCTTTCATTCTAATTTCAAAAAATCATGTTTTTTTCCGTTCTAATAACTCACATTAGAAAACATGTGTTCGTTTGGCTTTTGTGAAAAAATGCAGATGTCAGCTTATAAGAATGATGAATGAATATTTCAATTTTGGAGCAGATGAACAAATAGAACACTCAATTCTGTTATTGATACTGTTTTCAAAAGAGTACAGTTTATAAAGCGGGGAGATTTTCAATATATATATATATATGTGTGTGTGTGTTCAAGAAAATCCTCAGTGACCAGCATTCCAGAACCACAAAAAAACAATTTTGTGGTACTGATGAGCACAGAATTAGTTTGCATTCCTTACTGAGAATATGATTTTTTTTTTTGCAATGACAATAAAGTGGAACATTTATCACAAGTAATAATAATAATAATATTTTGAAAAACAAACAATTTATTTCAAGTAAGTTCATGTTGACCAGTACGCAAGCAGTATTGTACTGGTCCACGCGAGGTACACTCAAAAGTCGAACGAAAAACAATTTTGTCACACGTTAATTGTAATTTGATCAAGCTAAACAAAAGATGAAATTTATTGTTCTCAAAAATTTTCTCGATGTGGCGTGCTTGACTCCTATCCACTTCCTTTCCAGAGGAAACCACCCTGAAAGATTTGATCGCCCCTACACCAACGGAACAGCCTGCTCAAAATGCGAAGGTCATTGCAAATTCAACAAACTTTGCAGTAAGTAAAACATTCATCATTTATTTGGCTTCGACTTCACTTTAAAGAGCAATATAAAGAACACGTATGCAGAATCTCCAACCTCCAAAGTTTCAAATTAAGGCAGAGCCCCACTAAGCAAGAATTTTTCATCATATTTTACTTGCTTAGAAGTGAAAAAAGAATGTTTCTGTGTACATTGATGAAATTGATATGAAAACACAAAAAATATTTTGAAGTATAAAAATTAATAAACAAAGAAAAACATGGTTTTCCATGTTTTCGGAAAAAGCGCCGCATTGCAATATACTCTCAAGAAAAAAAATGTATGCGTTACACCCGGTGTCAGGGGCGGATACAAAGGGAGGGGCGATCGCCCCTCCCTTGAGGAGCTCTTCACCGTTAATTTTTCGATATTGAAGTTCGAAATTTTCAATTTTATACCAGTTTTAATAAAGTTTAGTTTAAGAAGGTTTGATGTTCTCCCCAGAAAGGTTTTGGAATTGAAGTCTGAATCCTTTACCCTTTGTGATCATGTTTGTAAACCAGTATGTATAGCAAAAAGTAAGTAAGAAAAATCAATCGCCCCTCCCTTGAAGCGTTTCTGGATTCGCCCTTGCCCGGTGTAAGCGCCGCATTCAACATTAAACAACTTAAAAGCACAATTAGTAGAAAAGAAAGCTGGATGTTTGTGATAGTATTTTTGTAACTGTATATAATTTACGACAGTATTTTCAGGAGATAAGCCGCGGCTTATACAGGGTGCGGCAAAAAAAACTCGGACAAAGTTTGTCACGTCCTGACACCAACACGTTTTACCGTATACAGCTAATTCTTTTTTTTAAATATTCTATATGTTTTCCGGTATTAAGGAGTGCCGTGTCGATTTTGTACTCATCATTGTTGTTTCGTTTGCAGAATGGCAGAAAGATACCTAGATGTTTTTTTACTGTTTCAAGCTGGTAAACGTCAATTCGTTTGCTCAAAATTCCTCGACAGGCTATTTTTGATGCAATTAGCTGGTACAAAGAGCTTGGTCATGACTTATGCCGTCCAGGAAGCGGAGGAAAACGGACCGTGAACACATTTTCCGACCGTAGGCTCATCAAGAAGCGAGTGCAGCGAAATTCCAGGGTCTCTATTCAAAAAATCGCTTGTGAGATCGAATCAGCGACCGATCAGTTCGGCGAATAGCTAAACAAGAACTCAAACTGAAGCCGTACAAGCTCCAAAAAGTGCAACTTCTCACTGAAGAGAACAAGTGCGTGAGACTTCAAACATGTCGCCAGCTCAAACGTCGGGCCGCAGGTGAGCGGCGGAAGTGCATCCTCTTCACAGATAAAGATGAGAAACTGTTCACTGTCGAACAGGCGCATAGCCGCCAAAACGACAGAATCTGGTTGACTGAAGCTTCAGGCACATCGGCCATCGTCGAACACCACCAAAATCCATAATCGGTGATGGTCTGGGGAGGAATTTGCAATAGCGGCAAGACTTCTCTTGTTTTTGTGGATTAAGGGGTCAAAATCAACCAAAAACAGTATCGCCACAGCATTCTTCAGGCCGTCGTACTTCTGTAGGCCCAGCAGCACCTTGGTGATGAAGATTAGATGTTCCAGAAGGACTCAGCACCGGTTCACCAGACAAAAACGACTCAGAACTTGTGCTGGACCCATTTTTCAGACTTCATCTCCTCTACGGAATGGCCCCCTACTCGCCGGATCTGAATCCCATGGATTACAGTGTGTGGTCCATTTTGGAGGCCAGGGCCTGTGCTAAGCCCCACAAAAGCTTGGAGTCGCTGAAGCAGGCGCTTTTTTGAGAATGAGACCGATTGTTGCTGGAAGAGCTGAGGCCCATCGCTGAAAATTTCAAGTTACGTTTGGATCTATGTATCACCGCTGGAAGAAGCCACTTCGAAACCGGCTGAGTATAATATTGTAGGAAGTCTATGTTAACATTATTAATTGTTGTTTTGCTAAATTTCTTTTACTTAATAAAAATATCACAATAAATCTTTGTCCGGGTTTTTCTGCCGCACCCTGTATATATATATATATATATATAAAAGCTGAAGTTTAACTCCTGCGGCTTGTACGCCAGGGCAGCTTATACGATGCAAAAGTTTTTTAAGTGCGTGTTATGTTTATTTATTGCTTAAAATAAAGTAAATTAGAGTGCTATCTCGAAAACCATAACTGCAACACCTTTAAACAGTTAAACTATTTGGAAAAGGGTGATAGCACTTCTGTTTATTACGATGTCATTTAATTTTCCTAGATCTGATAAGTAATAAATTAAGGAAAACAAACCTCAACACTAACTAACACATCTAATAAACAAATCCGACGAAAAAGAAAAGGAAAAAAAATCAAACAGTAATCTGCAAGCGAACCCATGAAGCAATCGCTGAGAGGACAAGAAAGTACCTTGCTTGGTCACGTAGTTTACAGTTTCACTCCTCAGTGAAACACGTGCAATCGCTGATTCAACTCCCAATCCCCCTCTCGCTTGCTGTCAAAGGTCGAAGGTTTCGGGAAATAAATAGAAACAAACGATGTGGTGCCATCTATTTACGGCATTTTCAACCTTTCTTTTGAAACTTAGATTTTTTTAAACTTGAGAGAAAAAAAAAACTATTATATATCAGCCGCACCCGTTATATGCGCCGCACTGACATTTTTTCAATTTTTTTTTTCTTGAACGAGTACTTGAGGGATCTTTTACATGGCGTATTGTCAACGATATGTGCTCTGTCAATTTTCTGCATCCTGAATATGCACCGAATAGAGCCAGGTTTAATTCTGAGCTTTTGAGCGGGAGAGGACAGCGTCTTAACTACTACGCCACTCTGACAGCCGTTTAAAACAGGCGATACAGTACAGGAAAATAATACATTGACTTCACACTGCATATAACAAAACGAAAATTACTTTGCCAGCTTCATTTCTATCTCCAGTTGCATTACAATTCTCGGCTTCAGCTGCTTTTTCGAATTTTATATAATGCCACACAATTTCGCTGCAAGTATGCAAGACTATGCTCATTGGACGTTATTTATTTTTCTTGCAGCAAACGGCTGTCCGTATGCCGACTTCTGGTCCAACTGTAGGGAATTGAATGCCACATGGAACAGCTGGCTGTGCGAGGACCCAACTACGGACAGATACAAGGCTTGTCGGTCCACTTGCTCTTGCTCGGGGACCATACGTTGAGGGGATGAAGAACTTCCTTCCAGCAGAAACTGTTCACTCATTAAAAATGTCACAATCTGTCCTTTATCTATGTCATTTTTTATGCACATTTATACCGCAAATAATTTGACTTTTTGAACACGTACACTACACATGTCTCCTTTTTGAGAATAATTTGAATCACACGTTTTGAAACAGTTTACAAAACACTTGAGAGAGAAGTTTTTCTAAATTAAAATTAATTTTGTAGATCTTACGCTTAAAAACTTGTCAAGATAAGAGAAATTGTTTAGCTACGTTGGCTGTCGAAACAATGTTTTAGTTGAGCAAATCGATTTAAAAATTTTAATTACAAAATTTCTAGAGTTAAAATAAAAATTAAGAAAACGAAACTTTTTTTTCTCATATTTTGTTTATTTTTAAAGTTGTTTTGATGATTTATTGATTATTGTATTATTTTTGGCTTTATTCTTTTATTTTATTGTTTTTTAGTTCTTAGTAAAAAAAAATATGAGTTTTTTTTTTTTTTTTGTTCAATCGTTATGCTTTTTATATGCAAAAACGGTTAAATTTAAACCAGTTTGTACCTATAAAATATTTATTCCTTTTATAATATCTTGACTGTGTAGAAAAGGGAGGTATTTTTTTTTTTTTTTTTTACAGGTGGCAAAACTGCTAGAGCAAGCTCTGAAGTCGTCCAGAAAGGTCTTGTAATGCTTCATTAATTTCTTGTAATTTTTCGTTTACTTCTTGCAATTCTTCGTTAATTTCTTGTAAATCTTCACTGATTTCCTGTAATTCTTCGTTAATTTCCAGTAATTCTTCCTTAAATTCTTGCAATTCTTCTTTCATTCCTTGTAATTTTTCGTTAATTTTTTGGAACGTTTCGTCCAGTTCGTGTCGAGTTGTTTTTGAACTGACATCATGTAATTCTTCAAGTTCATTACTGGTTCGTTCTGTGTTAATTTCTTGCAATTCTTCATCAACTGCTTGTAATTTTCCGTCAATTTCTCGAAGTTCTTCATTAATTTTTTGGAACGCTTCTTTGATTTCGTTAGGAGTTTCCTCTGTGTTAATTTCTCGAAATTCTTCGTTAATTTCCCGCCTTTCTTGGTCAATTTCTTGTGATTCTTCGTCCATTCCTTGGCAGTTGAGTTCGGTAAAAGATTCTTCTGCGTTTGTTTCTTGGTATTCTTCGTCCATTTCTTGACTGTCGAGCTGGTTAAGAGATAAATCTGAGCTCGTTTCTTGGAATTCTTCGTTAATTTCCCGAAATTCATCGTTGATTTCATCAAATCCTTCATTAATTTCCACCAATTCTTCATCAATTCCTTGTAATTCTTCGTGAATTTCTTGCAGAGCTTCGTCAAGTTCGTCATTAGTTAGCGATTTATTCTGGTTTTGTAACTCTTCTCTAATTTCCTGTAATTCCAAGTTGATTTCTTGCATTTCTTCATTTATTGCCTGCAATGCATCGTTAATATCTTGTAATTCTTCGTTAAATTCTTTACGAGTTTCATCCATTTCAGAAATTTTGGTTCTACAAACAGGACATGTACTTCTATTCCTCAACCACCTGTTCACACAATCTTCATGGAACAAGTGGCCACAACTAGTTGCTTTCTTGCTGGTTCCATCCTGCGTGTCCAAACAAATTGTGCAGCTAGTCGAGGGTTTTTGTGCAAGCTCAGCTGTGGTATCTTCTCTGGAATTGTCAGAGTTTATATTAGATAAATTCGAAGTTTTCAGCTGTTGAGTGCCAATGTTTGTCTTTATTTTCAATTTCGAACTACGATTTATAGTTTCACTCGAAAATCTTTTAATGATTCCGAATTTTATAGTTATCTTTTGGACCATCTGTGAAAAAAAGAGAGATATTATTTAAAAAATGATGATATCGCATTGATAGTAAATAATATACACTGCTCGACATTGAAAATGCAACACCAAGAAGGAGTGGTCAGAAATTCATGCAAATTTTACCATAGATGCACGTCACTGAGTTATGCAAATGATATGAAATGCGCAGCTCTCCGACGCACGTGAAGTAAGATATAAGAGAATGAAGTTGAAAAGTGGGCTATGTTCATGTTGGTTTTTCTGCCAGACTAATTATCGGAGTAATTTGGTTTTTGTCTCGAAGGATACGTGTGATAGGAGGAAATGCCACGCCGTCCTCAACGAAGACACTTCCAGCATATGGACGACTTTACAAGGGGTATGGTGATCGGACTGAGAAAGGGAGGTTGGTCCATACGTCAAATTGCAGCTGATACCCACATGGATGCAAGCACTGTGCATCGGCTGTGTCGGAGATGGTTGGAAAGAGGAAATGTAGCCACATTGAGGGGTGCAGGTGCAGCCAGAGTGACGTCAGACCGCTTGGATCGACGAATTCACCGACAAGCTGTGGCGGACCCGCAAGTCACTTGTACGTCGATTCTGCAGCACGTGCAAGGTACCCTGGATGTTCCTGTGTCGACCAGAACCATTTCCCGTCGACTGGTTGCACGTGGCCTGCAATCACGGCGCCCGCTAAGAAGACTGCCATTGACCTCACAGCACAGACTCCAACGTTTGGAATGGTGCCGGACCAGAGCGACGTGGATGGCAGAATGGCAAACCGTAGTGTTCTCAGATGAATCCCGCTTCTGTTTGTCCAGCGATAGTCATCGCATACGTGTGTGGCGTCGACGTGGAGAAAGATCGAATCCGGCAGTAACTGTGGAACGCCCCACAGCGCGACAACGTGGCATAGTGGTTTGGGGCGCTATTGCATGCAATTCCGTATCACCTCTAGTTCGTATTCGGGGCACTATGACGGCCCAACGATATGTAGATAATGTACTGCGACCGGTGGCAATCCCCTACCTTCAGGGTCTGCCAAATGCAATTTTTCAACAAGATAACGCCCGGCCTCACAGTGCTCGAATGAGCCAACATGCTCTACGAGGTGTACAGATGCTTTCCTGGCCGCCATACTCTCCTGACTTGTCACCAATCGAACATGTGTGGGACGTGATTGGACGCCGTTTGCAGAACCTGCCACTGCCTCGTTCAGGGGACGAACTGTGGCAAATGGTTGAAAGGGAATGGAGTGCCATCCCTCAGGACACCGCTTATTGACTCCATGCCTAGACGTGTTTCTTCGTGCATCGCTGTCCGCGGTGGTCCTACTTCTTACTGAGCCGACGCCGTCCTCGCTCTAAATTTTGCTTATTTATTTTGAAATCAATATCACTTATTGTTCCATGCTGTCTCTGTCTTCTTACCAAATTTCATCAATTTCTGACCACTCCTTCTTGGTGTTGCATTTTCAATGTCGAGCAGTGTAACATACCATAAAATAACGTACTGTACTCAAATTTTGAACTTTACGCACGACGCACTTTCATCTCTACACCCCAGCAATTTTAATAGGATATATCTAGTTTAAATGCAGTGGTGGGGCCACGGTGGCCTAGAGGTAGAGTATTCACCTCGTAAGCAAGTGGTCGTGGGTTCGAGTTCCACCCTGCTCATGGTTGCTATTTCAACCTCTCTGTGCCGTAAATCTGTCCTGTGTTTGTCTGGAGGAAGGCGTATAGTACGTAGTTCTCATCTATGTTGAAGCTCATGGCATATGTATAAAGAAAGATGTGGTGGCAAGTCGGTCACCTAGACCTCTACAGTTCCGGCATAGAACTGAAGGGGAGGCAGTGTCTCCTGTACACTGCACTCAAGCTAACTGCTAGACACCGACCCCAAGACTTTGCGACCCACCGATTTTATAAAAATGCCCTCCACATATATAAGGTGGGAATTTGGTACCGTAAGGCTCCTAATTCAGAACTCTCCGATTCTAAGAGTCCACCGCTTTATACACTACACTACTCACGGTCCATGCACTTAAAGTCCATTCGCGGAATAGCTAGACCGAAAATAAACAAACAAGTTCCCAGAATGTTTGCCGCTATGCTACTTTTTGGGATTTCCTCTGCAAGGGAAAAAAAAGTTAACCAATAGGATCGCCGTCTGTTTGGGACCAATTTATTCTTCCATGCCAAACACGTGATTGACGAAGCCAAATGGCACAATTCATTGTTCACATGTAGTCTAGCTATTCCGCGAATGAACTGTACATCTCTGGTTTAATGATGTACCTTTACCAGTAGCGTACCTACAGGTCCAGCACCCGTGGCGAACTTAAGAAGTGCGCCCCCTTCATGATCGCCTTTGATGGGAGGTCAATAAGACCTCCCAAAATAATTCATTATTTGTAAAATTTTGATTATTTGGAAAATTAAAAGACAATGTTACAACTTTTATTTTTATTTTTAATAATGATTTTAAGGATGACCAATGTTCTTCTCATTAGATGTTTCATTTTCTCCTCTAACTCTTATTCTTACAAGAGTTGTTCTTTCAATATTTTCCTACTAATATCATAAAAATCCCCGTTCTCACTAACTTTTTTTATCGATCAAAATGCCGACCCCCTGGCTGCTGCGCCCGTGACAAGAACCACTTCTGCCAACCCCTAGCTACGCCACTGTCCTTTACTAAGGTGGTATACATTTTACACGACCTGCGTGTGTGCTTTTGTCTCCAACCAAATAACAACTTACCTTCGGCAAAAATCAACCACTGGTTAAGTATTCTGAGCAGGGGCACCCAGAACTGAAATTTGACCCCCTTGCTTTGAGTGTTGACAAAGCAAGGGATTATAAAATTAAATCAAAATTAACATTTATTTTTGGAAAATTCTCAATTGCTCGATCTGTGACGAATAAGGGAACCGAGCAAGTCAGAGAAAGTGATAATGTGGTGGAGGAAGGCATGTGACAGCCTTGCTGTGTGTGACCGCTCGTTGTCATGTTAACGAATGCCTCCCAGGAGGCCTGCCATAACATATGTGGCTGAGACATGCGATGAACATAAAGCTGGGATTTCGTAGTTTTGTGGTTCAATATTAGGGATGACCTTTAATCGTATACGATGGCACGCCATTGCAGCTTCTTAGTTACAGGTACAGTGTGCTGCTTAAAACAAAAGTAGGATTAAGGCTCTCACACTGTCAACTCCGTTTGCAGTATTGCCACGTTTGGCGAGAATATATTACAACCGAATGGAGCCAGATCGTCTCCTTACAAGCAAAACTTCTTGCAGCAAGCAGTCTTGACAGATCTTGATATTGTATTGACGGCGTCAATATTGCGTATTTAATACTGCATAAAGATTGCATAAATATAGTCATGGAGCATGTTTTTGTCACTTATGTCAAAGGACACTTTGCTATTGCTTGCGTAGTACTCAGCAAGCATTGATGCTGCTTCTTTATCTGTTCGGGCCCTTCTGTGGTTGTAGGTAATGATGTTTGTTTTAATATTCATTTTCTGCGAGACAGTTTGATTGTTTAAAGTTTTAATAACTTTCCAATGTTGCGATTCTTTTCTAGGGTCAAGTTTGTCGCAGAATTCAGCCCATTTCTTACATTTGCAAGAGGGGATTTCTTCCTCAATGTTTTGACAAAGTTCAGAAAATTTTTCTCTAATTGATTCAGTATTGTTACTTTGAAGTTCCACACTTAGTTGGTCGCGTTCCTTGATCAGATCGTCAATTTTTCTGCCCTTCCAGTAAGCTATCCATTTCTCTCTTCTTTTGACCCTAGGTATGTAAATTTTTGAAACTGTATTAATATGTGACGTAAAAGCTTGCAGTTTATCGTCAAGTGTGTGTGGTCTGGTGAGTTCATAGTGCAAGGTCTATCACGTTCAGAAGTGAACCCGTTCCAATCCGCTCTTCGGAAATTCCACGACCTTTTATTTTGAATGGCTGTCTCAATCCTTTGGTTGGTCTTGATAAGAATTGGGAAATGGTCACTGATGGCCTTTTTCAAGGTCTTCCATGTTGTTTGATCTGCTGATTGATGTTTTATAGCCGTAATGTCGAAGGCTGATGCCGTGCAATTTGTTTCTGAGAGATAGGTGATTTCTTTGTTGTTAAGAACAGAGAAGTCAATGTCGTTGAGAAGATCCTCGATTTGGGATCCTTTTGAATCAAGAATTTTGTGACCCCCATGTGAGGCTCTTAGCATTAAAATCCCCTAGAATAATTTTGGTATTGGAATTTGTATGTACTAACTTGCTAAGGAGGTTGGTATTGATTCTAGAATTGTCTGGGTGATAGGCATTTACAATCGTGAATTCATGATGTGGTAAGACTACGGCGATTGCTTGCATTTCAGTACTACTCTCGCTGTCAGTGTTCCCAATTGTCGGTAGTGGGATCTCATAGAATTTGATTTCTTTCGTTTTGATGAGAAAAGTCAGGCCTTCGCTAGAATGGTCTTCGGCAATCAGACTCGGAGCGAACTTGTGGCAATCAAGGAAGCTATAACTTTTTACTTAACTAATTCTCAAGCTGTATATCTAGCTGAGAGACTGGTTGTTTTTTCAGACTAAATCAGCCCTTGAGGCCATCCGAAATGGAGAAACTAACATCACCTCCAATATAAACAACTTGCTCAATCGGATGCATAGCAAAGGGAAATCTTGCGTTCTGCAGTGGATACCCGCACAGACAATCCTTGACAGACAATCTTGTGGCAAGACGCTGACAACTTAAAATCAGTAACATAACAATCTTGAGGCAGTCTTGAGGAAAGATTGCCTTCTTGACACGTCAATCTTTATGCAATCTTAGGGCAAGAAGTTTTGCTTGCTGGGCTTCGACGATGAATCTCGGCTCAATTTGGGCAATGATGACACTCGTTTACGTGTGTAAAGGTCTCGCAGTGCATGCTTCGATAATGTCTTTGCTTTACAGCGGTACACCGTACCCACAACTTTGGCGATGTTATGGGGTGCCAACGCGTACTATACGCGGTCACCGCTAACATTGATTCCCAACACCTCGAAAGCCCAGTGGTACGTTCGTAACATATTTCAGTCACATGTGTTGGTTCGCGTGGCATGGTTTAGGTGAGCCATTTGTCAACAGGGACAACGACAGGTTACACACAGCAAGGATGTCAGAGGCTTCATTCCGACACGTTATCACTTTCTCTGACTTGATCGATCGCTTGATTTGACAAAGTTCGAGCATATCTGGGCTCACTTGAGCTGGTAAGATGGACACCCTATGAGTTTAATCGAATTAGTGTCGCGTTTATAGTAACTGTGTAATGAGTGGACGTTAGGCACCGTTTTATAGACTTTCATGCGTCATGGCTTGCATGTATCACCTCATATATCCATTCCCACACTTCTTATATCAATGTTCTCCTCACGTGGGGAAAATTTCATTTCATTCAAACAACTCATTCTAAGTGCGTTGACTTCCTTGTAAAAGAACGTGTAAGTGGGCGTGCTTATTGTTGTTTTTCGGTAAGATTTTCATTGATTATGCTCCCTTAACCCCCTTTTCCCTTCGAAATTACAGGTCTAGAGTAATTTATCAGTAATTAACTTCTGTAAAATGTTCCTCGCCAATTACTCACCTCCTGTTTTATCAAGGTCCACTCTCGAAAAAGGTTGGAGAGCGTTGCCATTTTGCTACAATATTTTTTTTGAAAATTTTGTTTTGTTGACCTAGAGAGTGCGAGGAAAATAGTACATTAATAAAAATTGACTGATTACTATTTATTGCTCTGAAAAAAAAAAATGTTATCTTTACGGAGTAACGTAACCGAACAAATATTCAAAATATATAGTGTGGTGGAGATCACGGGACGCAGGAGCGTCCCGCCTCGCCAAGATAATTAAATACAAGCCGCCAAGAAATTTCCGTCGCCAAGAAAAATGTAAAAGAGCGACTAAGGACTGATTACGCGAGTAACCAAACCGGGGTTTTCCCCCCTCTGTATCTCAGCCCCATAAAGATCCCTAGAGTTCTTTTTTGGTATACTCAATCTCCAGCGGCCCCTGACGGCACATACTAAAGCAAAACATCCAGGACCCTCAGGGGGAGGGGTGATAAAGGTTAAAAAATCGCTATTTTTCGCACTTTTTAAAAATTGTTTGACAGGGGTCCAGACTAAACGGTAACTCGGATTGAGCTCTGCTTTTGCACCCACATTTATTTTGTCCCAAAGCTCAGCATAGGGGGTTTTTTGACCCCCACCCCTCCCCCCTCGTTTTTTTTCCGTATCTTTTCTCCCCGGGGGTCTTTAGTGTTGATTTTTGGTATGAATATTCTCGATGAGACATTGAGGACGTTTTCCCAAAATTTATCCCCCGGGGTCATCGCACCCCGGAGTTATTAATGCTTAAAATTGGTCCGATTTCTATCTACTAGCTCTGTTCAACAGCTGAGCATTTATGTTGTCATTGTTGGGCGACGAGGAAAGAAAACTCAATGATTTATAATTTCATCTGTTGCCAGTTTCTATTTGTTAACAAATAAAATATTTGTAATTGATTTTATTGCATAAGGCTTTTTAAAGGGATCTTCAATTTAGTTCATTTTAATATGAGATCGGCAGTAAGAGTTGAGTTTTTTTTTTTTAAACTTTTAATTTAATCGTATATTGTTGGCCTTATTGTTAGCAACTAGCTTTGTTTTGCGTCCGTTCGGGTGGTACATTGTGATTGATTTCAAATTTATCTTAGACTGAAGAAGATCGTTGAACTTTTGCACCAGATGCATGCCGCCAAGAAAACCACATGTGTCGGACCGCCAAGAAAAATGTTGAAGGGAAAAAAAAACATGCAAAGTAAATTTTGAAGAGAAAAAAAAACAGGCAAAGAAATAATATTAATGCAAAAACATGTGATATCTCCCCAAAAACAACAGTGTTGTAAAAAAAATCCCCCGCCAAGAAAACCTTAAATACTCAGCCTTAAAAAGTTATGATATCGAGTTTTCTCGCCAAGTTTGTGCCAAACTACAACTAACCTGTATGTATTGTTCTTTTAAATTGTTTTCAGTCCTGCCAGGCGGGAAGTTTTTACTCATTAAGCAATCACCTCACAAGACAAAGCTTCCCGCCTGGCAGGACTGAAAACAATTTAAAAGAACAATACATACAGGTTAGTTATAGTTTGGCACAAACTTGGCGAGAAAACTCGATATCATAACTTTTTAAGGCTGAGTATTTAAGATTTTCTTGGCAGGGGATTTTTTTACAACACTGTTGTTTTTGGGGAGATATTACTTTTCTATAGAGCTATAGAGCTGATGGGGGGGGGGGGGGGAGCATTTATTTATTAGGAGTTTGCGTGATCACCAAATTCTGGAAAATTACAGCGAGACTGAAATAAAATTAATTATTCTTTGACGCCAAAAAATTTGGCGATAATTGGCAAGAGTGCCAAATCTGACTTTTAATGACTTATTTAGTTTAAAAATTAAACATTTAATATTAAATTTCTGTAAAATTGTTTCTGGCAAAATTGACAAGCACATAAGTCCTTTGTTTCGCCCACTGATTTGTTTGACGCAAGTTTTTGAAGAAGCGCCAAGTGTTCCTCGTTATGAAAACTAACCCTCTTCTTTGTAATGATTTAAACCTCTACCTGTATTAGGTAATTGTTTGAGTTAACTAAATTGGGATGAATCCTAGTTTAAGGTCCGGCGATAAATTATTAAATCCGGCAACCCACAGAATTATCATTGTATGATTGGATTATTTGGCGATTTTAAGCTAAATTATTGCAACCCTACTACATTATTAAGCTACAGTCTGAAAAAAATCGCCAAACCCGGACCCTAAAGTAGGATTTTACCCTAAATTGATCATTTTTACGTTAATACTTTCAGTATCGATTGGGAAATATCGATTAAGAGCCGGTCTCCACATCAGCAGAAAACCGACCGAAACCGAAGGCAGAAACTGAAAATCTTTCTGCCTTCGGTTCGGTCGGTTTTCTGCTGATGTGGAGCTGGGCCCTAAGGTAAATGGAGCAGTAGGTAAAGCTATAAAAAAATAAAATATACATAATAACAATGCATTACATTGAAATATATTTTCCAATCTTAAACGAATGAAGCATTTATCTTTTACTAATAAATATTTCTCAACTGCGTAATTGATTGGAATAATTTACATTAAAATAAAACTTACGGTTGTTTGATGTTTTGAAATCTGGATATTACACAGGTACCGAAAGAAAGTGTGATTAAATCGTTGCCCCTCAGCGGATTAATAAACGTAGAGGAAATATATGAAAGAATAAACTTCTCTTTGTTGCCAAAATTGATAACAAATCTACAAATCTAGTGAAATTTAATGACATTCGCTATCAAAATACTACAAAATAGTACAGTGAACGCCGGTCAATTAATTCAGTGGTCATTTGAATTAGCCGCTTTAACGAATGAAAGTTGTCAAAAACAAAATAAAGTCCAGCTTTATTAAATTAGTCGCTTTTTTGAATCAATACTGCGCAGGAATTTCGTCTTTAAGATTTGAAATCAACCCGAACAACAACACACTAAGGCCCTTATATAGACGAGCCGGCCGCATCAAGATTAAGTTTCACCACTTTGGATCCAGCGCGTGCTTGAGTGGCTGTCTTTTCTGGCCAGTAATCGCATTTTGGTAATTTTTCAGTGGGAGCAATTATTAGCGTCACGCAGATTTGGCAAAGATTAGCAATGCACCAAAACTTTTCTCTGGTAACCCCACACTACAACAATGAAAAATTGAAAGTAAAAGTAAATGAATTGGATCCAAAGTGGTCGAACTTAAGCTTGATGCGTCGGCCTCTGTCTATATAGCGGCTCTACAACACACTAGAGCCGCTATTTTGTCAGGCCGACACATCAAGATTAAGTTTCACCACTTTGGATCCAATTTCCAATTCATGAACTTTTACTTTCAATTTTTCATTGTTGTGACCTACAGTTACCAGAAAAAAGTTTTGGCACATTGCTAAGCTTTGCCAAATCCACGTGATGCTAAGAAGTGCTCATAGTAAAAAATTACCAAAACGCGATACTTGCCAGAAAAGACAACCACTCAAGCACTTAAATACGCGCTGGATCCAAACTGGTGAAACTTAATCTTGATGCGTCGGCTCGTTTATATAGGGGCCTTACAACACACTAAAGACTTAAAAGTAATTTAAGTCTCGCGGGGAGCCTTCACCTTCATACCCTCCAGGATCCCCTGTACCTAAGGCCCCTATATAGATGAGCCGGCGCATCAAGATCAAGTTTCACCACTTTGGATCCAGCGCGTGATTGTGTGCTTGAGTAGTTGTCTTTTCTGGCCAGTAATCGCGTTTTGGTAATTTTTCACTGTGAGCAATTATTAGCGGCACGTGGATTTGGCAAAGCTTAGCAATGTGCCAAAACTTTTTTCTGGTAACCCTACTCCGCAACAATGAAAATTTGAAAGTAAAAGTTAAGGAATCCAAAGGTAACTTCTTTATCCATGGATCCAAAGTGGTGAAACTTAATCTTGATGCGTCGGCCTGTCTATATAGAGGCTCTACCTGTACCTATCACAACTCGTGGTTTAACCGGGACAGGGCCCTAAAGAACCAGACCAAGGGCCGAGCAAACCTTTGGCCCAGCACCCCCAGAGGTATCGTTTCACTTGGAGGACTTTGTGACCACGACATTTTCAACGTCCCCCCAGCCACCATTAATCAAGACGGTGGATCTTTGATCGGCTGGAATCGAACCCGGGACCCTCCGGTCACGAGTTCGACGCCTTAGCGATCGGGCTACCACGGCCCTCTCGAGGGAGCCTGTTACCTTCACCCGAGTTAAGATAACCCATTTGGGAAAAGGGTAATCTTTAACTCGGATGAAGGTAAACTGGGTTCTATTTCGCAATGCGAACAGGGTTTAACCCATAGAGAGCGCGTCCCCAATGAGGCGGATCGGAGAAAGCCTCCTGAGGTTCCGCCTTTGGGTGGCAAATTGCATCCAACTTCTCGAGTGAACTCATAACAATCTGAACAGCCTCAGACCTTATTACATGGACAAATATCGCCAACTCCGAAGGCATCGTTGTGTTCTCAGATTGTAGATCTGCCCTCGAAGCCGCCAAAGAAGGAAAAATAAAACTCACTCAAGAAATCATTTCTCTTC